>JAPMOQ010038084.1:2218594-2267154 GCA_026543055.1 Argiope trifasciata | reverse complement strand
TGTATACCATAACTAGTGAAGCCATCAACCTATTGTATACCATAACTAGTGAAGCTATCAACCTATTATAATCCATAACTTGTAAAGCCAACCAATAATTGTATACCATAACTAATTATCACTTTAGTTATATTTTTACGCTATTTAATGATGCTGAAAAATAGAGACTCTGCTATCGGTATATTCCATAAGTGCATTTAAATGACATCGATTTAACCGACAAAGAATGATAATTTTTTTTAAAACCAGAGTTAAACTTTCAAATGTATAGAAATTTAGAACATAGTTTCTATTTCTTTGCTTAAGTTGAATTATTTCTATTAATACTTGCTATCGAAATTGTTGAGCGTATTTGCTTCAAAATCTTCAAGATTTTTTTCCAGAGACACGTCCCTTAATCGGAATCATGCCCTTTTCACACTACATCTCAGGAATTCCCCTTTTCTGTTACAACTAGAATCGAGATTCTCTAACTTTATTAAAATCGAAGTGACATTGGTAAATAATGTTAATATTTATGTGCTAAAATCATTTAAAATAAAAAGTTTATGAAGTACAGAAGATTACAAGAATGGGAAAATAAGCCGTGAATTATAAAATTTTAGAATAAGAAAAAATAGTTTCGATTTTGTACAAATTAGAAATTTTAGACAAAAACATAACAAAGACATAAGGAGCAAATTGTGTCGAGTTTAGATTCCTGCATGTCTAACAACTTATCTAAAGATACTCCTAGCAGATAATAAGTAAAAGTCACGTTTTTTAAAACGTTGAGCAACTTCAATTTTCTTTCAAATGTGTTTCATCCCACTTGGTAGATAAACATTTTGTGCTGAATTTTTTCTTTATTTCAAATTTATTCAGATTAGTTGAAATTCCAAAACATATTTCCTTTAAATTTTTTCCACACAGTACTCGAAAGTCTGAATCTAATATTAAAATGTAAAAAAACTATACCACTAATTGTAAAAAACTATACCGCTTTACCACCAATGCAATTTAGTCATATCTTCGTCCTATTTCTGAAACAACCAGAGAGATATACTTTCTGAACAACCTTTGGGATATACTTCATAACATAGATTGGTTCGCTATATTAATGTCCAGTTTTAAAGTTTTGTTTCGTTATATTAATGTTCCGTTTTAAAGTAACAAGAGAGCTATTTTGGGACGGACCTCGTAATTTTGAACCACGGTCAGATGACGAGGACAACACCTGACCTTGCACCCCCCTCTCCACACCACACTACACCAACGGGAGGACGTTTGGCCTGACAGATTTAACGTGCAAGAGACCCCCTCACACGACAGTTCTTCGGTGGAATCTAGTCTCGAACCTAAAATCCTCCGGTTCTGAAGCCGAGACCTTACCACCAGACACCCGCAGCACTATTTTGGGATGGAAATAATTTTGAAGCGGTCAGATGATGAAAACGGCACCTGAGCTGGCATCTCTCTCCCCAAATTTCAGCAGTAAATCGGTGAGAGGACATTTTTTGTTATTTGGAATTATAATGTCATGACGAAGACAGATAAGCAAGCACCATTCTCTCTAAACTTCTGTACCAAATCGGCGAGGGAAGATTTAGCTTCCTACAGACTTCACGTGCCTTAGACTTTCATTCAGAATGATTCTTAAGTGGAATTAGGTTTTGAATCTTGATGATGAGTCTTGATGGGCATATTTTATTTTTAAAAAATGCAATAATATCTGAAAGAAGGCTCATCGTTTGGTCCAGGGCTTTTTAGTCACGAATATATACTTGAACTACATCGTGGTTGCTGTGTAATAAAAATGCAGAAATCTGTATTAGTTCTTACGTTTAATAAAATTTATGAAATTTCTGAACCTCTTCAACTACAAACTTTTATAATAATAATTAAATTTATTTATTCTGCTACATTATTGTTTATATTAATTTTTTATATCAGTAATAACACAGCGATGAAGGAAAAAGTTGCTTTTATTTTTCTAAATTTTTATCCAACCGACTTTTAATTTTTTCACTAAGGATAGTTTTGATTTCAAAAATAATAATAATAATAATAATAATAAAGGAATATTTTACCAGGATCCATGAAGAAGTCAGATTTTTATATTTAAAAAGGTGGCAATAAAAATAACCACAAAACAGATTTATGATAAATATTTTGATAAAATTTGTTGAATATATTTTTTTAATTTCATTTTATTTCCTTAATGTCCCGTTTGTGTATCTTACTTTTTTATTTATACATATATTAATGAACAAAAAATATTTAAGATTACGAGAAAATATTTTATGATCCAAGTAAAGTTATGAGAAAAAAGTTCTAATCAAGATTCATTAAATAATTTAAAAGTCTTATTGCAACCCAAAAAATAATAAAAATATTATTCCAAAAATTGTTATTTTTCGAGTTTTAACTCAAAAGCCATGGTTACTAAACCGCATGCATACATTTTCCACTAATTTTAAATTCATGTGGACTACATTTGTTGATTTCTCATATAGAACAAACTCCTTTCCAAAGTTTTGCTTATTACTTCTCGAATGTGAGTCAACTATATCTTAAACTATAATAATATATTCAAAAGCATAAGTTATGAGTTTTTAGTCTCGTATAAATTCCAGCTTTTCTTTGGAATCAAGCTGATTGCTCCTGTTGCATTTTTCAAGAAGTTGAAAATAATTTTAGAAGAATAAGTAGCTTAAAGATATGTTTACGCCAACAATTCTGAATCTGTGTAGCACATTTAACTAAAAATATGGAAACATGGGTGAAAGAGGCAACAAAGCATATCAATTACTAAAACAAAGTGAGTAAACAGTTAGTTAAATCAGTAACAGCAGTTAATATAAAAATAATATAATATTCAGAAATATTTCTACAATAAATTACAAGCAGCTGATAGATAAAAATTAAATACTTCATAATAGAAGCAAATAATAAAAAGAATATATTGATCGAAACTTAAAAACTTCGAAATAATGAAGTTATTTCAAAAATAAACTTTGTTTTTACAGCCAAATTATTTCTTAAATAAAGAAATCCTAAATTGAAGGAGCGAATCTTTCATGTTTATAAACCTACTGGAACACGTAACTTATCGTTACTTTTAAATTGCTTCAAGAAAAATTTCCATGATATTTCTCAAAATGTATGATCAATAAAAAAAATCTATAATATTTAATAAATAATAAATTCCACATTTTGAATAAATAAAGGCAATGCTTCATTTTACGTTTAAACTCCTCGAATATGAAGTGCAAAATAAAGTAAATATATAACTTAATATATTAATTTATTAATCTATATATTTACTTTGATAGTAGAATATGGATTCAAAACAAATTATTCAAATGACATTGTATGCAAAATGCTCGATTGATGGATTAATTGATCAATCTAAAATTTTTTAATGATTGCCGATTATTAAAATGTATTAGAAATATAAACATATTTTTGAATGTACAAAACGGGTATTTTTCATTTATATTGATTTTCTTCTTTATATACATATTTCTGGTTTCTTTCAGTTCATTATAAATGCATTTATTACAATTTTTTGCATTTTGAGATTTTGATTTTAACTTTATTTGTATATAGTGTTAGATTCAGGGAATTCTATATCAAGTTTTTTTTAATGACAACAATTTCATAACCAAATCTTCGAATTTCACGCAGTTCTATAACATGTTTATTTTAATGATAACAATTGCATAACACAATCTACGAATTTCAATAAATATTTCTTGATAGCAGTCTATTCGGCTTTAGTTTCTAACCGAACATAAGCATCAGATTTCAAAACATATAATCTCAAACTTTATGTAAAACAGATGCATTTTTACGATGACAAAATTTATTATTTATTAAGGTGACTATTTATTGTATAAAATGAAATAATTCTTTTTTTTAAAGAAAAGGCAAAAACAAAACTTTATGATCATCACTAACAAAAATATCCAATAGACTATTTGTAAACAAACCCAACTCGATTGTGCCAAACGATATATTTATTCTAACAAAGTTTAAATCCGAAATCTATAGAGAGGCAGACGAACACATTAAGCGACCTTGACGAAACCAGCACTGTCAAAAGAAAAAAAAGTGGAAAAATGTTTCTCTTTCCGAACGTATAAAAAAAGAGTCTTAAAAAAATAAAATAAAAGCAAGGACACTAACCTTGTCTAAAAATCTGTATCATTCCGTGTATTTTAATCCATGTTTATATCCAAAATTGGAAAATGCCGGGTCAGGAAAAATATATCCACTTAATTTTATCTTGCACCTATCGGTAGATTATCGCAACGTGTGTTTTGAAGTACCGCGTCAACACAAAACACGCAGGTATGTTTGGAACACGCAGCGAACTAACAGTGAAGAGTAGACTTGATACCGAATAACATTTTAGAGGCGGTTCCAATTCGTAATCTCAGGTACATGCGATTTCTGAAACGCGCCATCTAGTGAGCCATTCTGAAACAAGAACTTCGTTATATTTTTATGTACATGATTTCTTTTATTTTAAAATAAGGCGAGAAAAATTCAGGAGAAATTTATATAATAATAAAACTTTAGAAAAAGAATAATAACTATAATGTAAATTACTAAATATATTTCATTAATTCAGAAAAAACTGAAATTAAATTAAAATAAAAACCATGGCCATAAAAATTTTGTAAACTAAAGTTAATTAATTTTTTTTAAGTTGATTACACTCGTTAAATATTTGCTTTGAATATTTAAGAGGAAATCTTTAAAAAATTCAAAAACACGTATGCTCTTTATTCATTAAAAACGCATAACTGTTTATTGAAATTGCTGTTTTTTAATTATTAAAAATTAACGATCATTGTTATAGTATTAGTTTATAAATTGAAATTACTTATTACTTATTTATATTTCTGTATTATTTGTAAAAACTTGCATTCTTAAAAATCTTTATTGCAATTTTTAATTCCAAAATTGTCATTTTCTCTAGCTGTATTAGTTTCAAATTTAGTTTTCTTTTTTAAAAAATAAAAAAAATAAAAAAAAATCTTTTTGAGTATGTCTAATTTTTTAATATAGCTGGCGTGTATTTAACAGTAAAATTTGAAAATAAAAGGCAATGAAATCAAGTTAACAAAAATTATCATGCAACATTGTTTCTTCTTAAAGTTTCGAATCCTTTTTAATTTTTTAAAATTATGCAAGTGGTAAATTTTGATTAATTATTTTCTTCACTTATTTTACATAATGAAATTTACTGATAATATGTAAGAATTTTAATGGCAATAGTATTCCACTTTTTGGAGAAGGTAAAAAAAAAACTACTCAAATTATTGACTTTAATTTAATAGTAATTTCCTGCTATCGCGCAAGCGCAGTACCAAAAGGAATAATTTTATATTACACCATTAATGAAGGAAAGAAGGTGATTTAAAAATTATAAAACCCGGCGGAATTAGAAAAAAAATTTAAGGCTTTTCCAAGGTGGAAAATTCTTTTTCACCATGGAAAAGCTTTAAAAAATTTTCGCAATACCGCGCTGGCGCAATACCAAAAGGTATTACTTACTATTACACCATTAATGAAGGAAATAAGATGATTTAAAAATTACAGAACCAGAGACATTAGAAAAAAAAATTCTACTTTTGCATTATGGACTTTTTTTTGTTACAAATTATTCAAAATTTGATGAAAAACAGCATGTGGTATCAGCAATATTAAATACTAGCCGCCTTTGGCGACCAGCTGGTTCGCCATGAATAATGCGCTCTAAAATTTTCACTTAAATCACATAATCATTAGGGTTGAAGTAGTTCTGGGCATTGATTGGCCTGAAATTAATATTTTCTTTAAGATGATGGACGGAAAGTTCTAAAAGAACGCGTTTTTCTAATAATATTCTTAAATTTTATAAATCAGTCAGTTTTAATGATTGATTTAGAAAACTGATTGATTTGGTAACTTTTATTTAAAATATTAATAAAAATATTTTGTAAAATATGGCTCACAGAGCAAATTATGAAGAAATCTAAAACTCATTATTCATAAATGAATCAAGCTACATAAAATGTAATTATTTACTTCATTTAAATCAAATTAATAGTATTAAACAATATGTATGACTATTAATAATATTTTACAAATTGGCCATTGGATCGGAATTTGAATGCATATCAATCCTGTATAAATAAAGATAATTTATTGAATTAATGATTTAAATATTGCAAACGATCATAGAATCCTTTGACTTGCGTTTTTTAAAGAAATAAATCACATTTTATATTTATTTTATTTTATCCAGTCATTTTCTGAAAGTTACATTTCTTTAGATTTAATTTGCAGTAATAGTTTTTTTTAAAAAAAATTTGAACTTTCATCAAAATGATGGCAACACGGTGATAAAACCTAATTTTTTCCCTTTGACGTGCTCTTGCAGATTAAATTTTATTGCTTTATCTGAACTATGTTGTTGAAAATATGATTAAAACATTTCTTTAACAATTCGTTTAAAATAGAAGTTTAAGTGATATGGTAAAACTCTAATAGCATTAGAAAGCTAGTTTTTTTTTTTTTTTTTTTTTAAATCTTTAACTTGATGCAAAAATCATGTTTGTGCGATAATATTTTTGGGAGTTATAGCTGAAAAATGCATAAATTTCGCTAAATTTTTAATTAATTCAAATTCTAATTTAAAAATTCGAAAAAAGTATACAGATACCCCCAAAGTATACATGTACCAAATTTGGTAGCTGTAGATCCCACGGTCTGGCCTATAGAGCGCCAACACACACACATTGAGCTAGTATAGATAAAAAATATCTATGTTATTTTTTCTTTAAATTCAGAACAAAATTTAAGAAATAGTTAAAGTTAAGATTCAGTTATTAGTAGTTAAAGTGTCGGTAACTATATTCGGAAAATTTTTTTGAGTTTAATGCTCTAACAATTTATCGGTTATGCCTCCAAAATATTAAAAATGTTTTTTTTTTCGGTGATGTTGCCAAAATATTAAATATGTTTTTTTTAAAAAAAAGGCGAAAAAATATTGAATAAATAATTTAGATGTTGCAAACGATTATAGAAATCTTTGCTTTGTATTTATTTATTTTAAAAAAATATCACATTTTATATTTCTTTTATTTTATACAGTCACGTGCTAAAAGTCGCATTTCCTCAGACTTGATTTAAGATGATAGTTGTTTTTTTTTAATTTGAACTTCCATCATTGTTTTATTTTATTTTATCCAGGCACGTGCTAAAAAAACATGGTTAAAATATTTCTTTACAAATTCGTAAAAAATAATTAAGTTCTTTTTTATAGTTAAGTTATTTATTAAGTTATACATTAAAATACTGATACCAATAGAAAGCTAATTTTTTAGATGTAAAAATCATGCTCGAGCGATAATATTTTCGGAAGTTATAGCGGAGAAAAGTCGAAATTTCGCTTAAATTTTAATTAATTCAAATTAAAATTAAAAATTCAAAAAAAGGGCTTCGAGGTGCACATTCACGACCCCCATAGTATGCAAGTACCAAATTTGGTAGCTGTAGGTCCAACGGTCTGGCCTGTAGAGCGCCAACACACACACACACACATTGAGCTTTACTATCACATTTATTATTTCTAAGTATAGAAAATTAATTTTGCTTTGTAAAACTTATTGATTTCCGTAAATAAATATGATCCGACTGTTAATACATCCCTACTTCATTTTCATCCAGGCAATAATTAATCTCACTTCATGCTGTGGTGGAATGATCACTATGATCCATGCAGTGAAAGCAACAGGACGCCTTTTTTCGGGAACTAATGATCACGTTTCGCACAATACAAACACAAAAATGAAAGACAAGATATTAAAGGTAATAGAAAAGCATTTCTTTCCATTATCATTACAATCGCAATGCACAATGGGATGCGTACCTAATCAGGCATCGCCATCAACAGAGTGATCAACAAATAAACCCTGATTTCAAAATTAAATATCTCTACAACAAAGATCAATATAATTATGTGGTAAACTGTACATTTATTAGCAAAAGTGTAAAAATGTTGTAGTACAAAAGTTTAGATTTAGTTGCGAAAATCATTAAAAGATGGCGCGCTAATCACAATGCCCATAGATGCTTTCTATGTGACATCAAAAATGAAAAATGACTCTCGTTCTGACTCCTTGTGACTTCTTTCTGTGTGAACATTGAAAGACACTATCTATAGAAACAATCCCGCCACTCTAAGTGAGTTTGAATCGTTGATTGGTGTTGCATGTGATTCCATTTCCGTTGAGACATTGCAAGACGTGATGTCAAATTTCATCGTTCGATTACGCCACCTCATTGTTTCGAACGGTGAAAATTTCGAAAAAATTATATTTTGATTGATTTCAAAGACCGCCTCACTCTATTGTTTTTTCAAGACTCCTTTCAGAAAAAGAGTTTTCAGGGCAGAGCGTTATTTGTTAACAATTTCTGTAACTAAATTTTCTAACTTTTGTACACAATTTTTACAGTTTGCTAATAAACGTACAATTCACCGCATAATTCAATCGATCTTTTTTGTAGAGATATTTAATTTTGAAATCAGGGCTTATTCGCTGATCACCCGGTATTATCCAATAGAGAATACAGAGTAATACAACTGCTGCAATGTTCTTTTTTACTTTTTCGCATAAGTGGTAAAGAGAAAAAAAAATAAATCATTAAAAAATTAAAATTGGAAATTTTGACAAATCTAATATTTGACAAAGTTTTGCCAAATGTTGTAGACCTCAAAGAGTTGAAGAAAAAAAAAACATTGAAGAAGTTCGTCCGTCTCTCTGTCTGTGACTAAGATAACTCACAAACGACTTGTGCTTGTGAGTTATCTTAGTCACAGACAGTGAGACGAACAGAAATATTCGTCTTTTTGTCTGAAATTCGGTACACTGTCTTTGCACTAAATTTATCGACGTTCTGGAATAAGGGTAGCGCATGGTTGTTCTTCTGTGTTCTATCTGTGAAGTGTGTGAATGTGCCTCTCTGTAAAAAGGGTCTGTGAGAACGAACGTGACGCATAAAGTAGCTAAGTCGTACTCTTGGCCTTAGTTGGCGCTACTGAAAAAACAAGAGACTCTCATTCAGCTTAAAACGCTGACAGATAACTGTCAGCGGACTTGTAAAATGCCAGAAGTAAAAAAACATTGAATTTGGGGATTTCTATCAAATTTTGAATATAATCTGTTCGGAGGAAGTCCATCTGTCGGGTTTTTACGAACATAATTTAAACATGATAACTACAAACCGAAGAAAGCAAGATAGATAAAAATCGGTACTCAGATTTAACATCTATAATGTTGTTATTTTTCAGGTGTAGAACCAAATCCAACTATGAGAAGTCTAGAATTTTCAGAAATAATTAAATGTGATAATACAAAAAGGTAATGATGAAATAAATCGAATTTGGTATGATCATTTATATATGCAAGTGCAATTTTCAGTCAAATTTTTGTTTCAATCGGTTGAGAAAAACGAGTCTTAAACACTAGTTCGATTTTGGGATATTATTAAGGCATACCAGGAATTAATTGCCCAAATAACACGACAAAAATCACACGATAGATTCAATAAAAAAGCAAATGTCACGCTAAAAGTTAGTATTTCATAATTAATATACGCCAGGGTCATTCATGTAAGGTGTTCTTTGGTATGTCAAATTTATTAGAGAGTAAGTTTGGGGAGGACTAAACCGGTTAGTTTTATTATTATACAATCACAGTGGGGTTAATTTTTATTAAAAAGAAACTATAAGATATCTGTTTACTAAATTATTATATTTCGGGTAGACAAATTTGCAATAAATACTACAATTTGAACTTGTTATTTGATTTTTTTTACTTAAATTAAATATTTATTTATTTTCAAACTCAGTTTTGATCTAAAATAACAATTACTTCAGTTTCAATTATTTTTGTAGTAAATTTCTGTATTGAATGTTATTTAAACCATTTTCAATGTTACACTAAATATTTACTGGAGGTGTTCAAATGAAAAGGCACGAAACGACACTGATGGTATAAATGAAGATTTTATTCAAAGTATACACCCTAAGGTTGAGCACAACGATCCCATTAATTAACGAACTAAAGTATTACTTGCTCCCAGAATTCATGTGACAGTGACGAGACCTAGTTCATCACAGCGTCTTTGAGTTCGCAGTGAGGGTAAAAGCGCTTTCCTTTCAAATGTTTTTTCAGGGGACCGAACACATAAAAATCACAGGGTAGCATGTCCATTCTGAATAATGGATGGTCGAGAAGTTGCTCCATTTAATCTGTTCGGCGTATATGACCTTTGAGACGTGTAGGCGCGCGTTATCATGGAGCAGAACCACACCTTCTGTGAATAGTCCCAGTCTTTTGTTCTTGATGGAACTGCATAGTCTTCGGAATGTCTCACAGTACACATCGGGGTTGATGGGTCTGAAAAATGGTCTGTTAACTTGTATTTGAACAGCTGGACAGATAGACTTCCTTTGAATAGATTTTATTCAAAATTTGACAGACACCTACAAATTTGGTGTAAAGAGAGTACACCAATTTTCATCCCTCTAGTTCAAAGAGTTTTTCAGTTATCCTTGGTTTAAAATGTGGAGATTTGTCAACGTTTAGTTTAGTTTAGCTATATTAACGTTCCGTTTTAAAACAACACTAGGGTTATTTTGGGACTGATCTCGTAATTTTGAATCGCGGACAGATGACAAAGACGACAACTGAGTTAGCACCCCCTCTCCATTTAACACACCAGAGATAGGAAGTTTGCGACCGACAGATTTAACGTGCATCAAACCCGCCTACACGGCAGTTATTGGGTGGAATCGGGTCTCGAGCCTGCAACCCTCTGGTTCCGAAGCCGAGACCTTACCACCAGGTAAAGGCATGACTTAGATTATTATTTCAAAGAATTGTAGAGTGTAATTATCTTCCACTTCATGGAATCCACGAAATAAAAGGAACACCTAATAATGGAAATTTTTTCAGGGTAAATGAATTTCTAAGTAAATACGATTTTGTGCTTATGTAATCATATAAACAGAATAAAAATTCCACAAACTAAATTGTCAGTGATTTAGTTCATACATCACAAGATATATATATATATATGTGTGTGTGTGTAAAAATTTAAGATTTTGGAAGTATACTGCAGTTTGTAGATATTCAAAAAAACTTTTCATTTTTAAGTTCGCTTTGTGCTTCCTCTGGAGGTAGGCAATATATTTACAAGCAGCGTGGACAAGCAGACATGGCGAAAAAGGGCAGAAATTAATTTTCCCTCGTTTTTATACCACATTTTGATAGGAAAAATATTGTTTACAGTGCTAATATATCATTAAGAGTCGGATAGGGATTTCCAAACGTCAAATACAAGTAAGGCAAACCACGCAGGGATTTAAAAAAAAGAATGTGCTTATTAGACATTTTTCTAGCCCTTCACGAGGAGAGTGTGAAAGTCGGTTTTTAGCAGATTCAGCAATTTTACAAAGCGTCTCTTAAATTAAGAAGAGAAATGGAATCGGATCAGGAAATAAGAGAATATTTTAGAATGAAGTTACTGTGGGCAAAATTAATATTAAACTTTAGAAATTAATTTGGATTAAAATTGGGCATTAATATATATATATTTATATATTATAAATACACAATATTATAAATTTTATTATTCTGCTACCGTAAAATATTATGTAGGCCGTCATAGGTCATTCAGACTTCCCGAGTTTTCGTCTTATATCGCTCCATTATTTCTTGTTTGGAATTTTTTATTTATTTGCTTATTTATTTTTTTGGATGTCCAGCCTTTGACAGTGATTTAAATTCTATTTTTTAAATTTTAATTAGAAACATTTTACCGATATAACTCCATTTTTGGCACAAACCTAACCATTATCAGGTTAGATAACCCAGCATTCTATCTGTCGTTATTCTTCTCTATCCAAGTTTGTGCATTAATGAACCACCCGATTTTTAAAAAAATGCAATTTGGACAGATTTGTCAATTAATATGGGTGGATAGAATTCATAGAAAAATGGTACAATGAGAAGAACTACTTAAAACGAGCTAGTATTAAAACGGTTTCACTATATTTTAAAGCCTAGCAAAAGGATATTATATATTAGTAGATGCTGATCACAAAGAATATAGAGGGAGGAGATAAACTGAACTGAAATATTCTGTCAATTTTAATTGCCCTGAATTATTAATTAATTGATGTAGAAAAAACCCAATACATAGCGGTACATTAACAAGAACGGTATATAGCAAGTTAATATTATAAAGTTGCCACTTTTTAAAACACTTGACAACGCTGCAAAGGGAGAAATGATCCATTAGCAGATGCTGATCACAAAGAATAGGGAGAGGAGGTATACTAAACTAAAACTTCCAATCAATTTGTAATTTGAGAGAATTATTAATTAATTGGAGCGGAGAGAACGGTATATAGCGAGCCAATATTAAAAAGTTACCACTTTATTTTTAAACTTAACAACGCTGTAGAAAACGCATTTATCCATTAGCAAATGCTGATTACAAAAGCTTGACAGTTAGTGACATTTCGAATGTGAATTTCCTCTGGGTAGCAAACACAGTCAATTTCACGCTTATCGAACAAATAAGAGGGAGCGAAGTTTCTTTGACTTTTTCAGAGAAAGATATTATGAACGAAAAGATAACCAACGGGCAAAGAGTGGTTTATTGTGTTTTAAGTTCCCTTTTTATATTTTTCTTGCATAGATTTCTTCAAAAGGAATTGTTATGAATTTCAGGATAAAATAATACACTCTTCTTTGGTTCATAGAGAATTACAGTTACTGTTGGCACCAGAATGAAGAAGAATTGCTCAGCCCAGAGTTCACTGTGGATAGACCCAGAGGAGCAGTTTGGAAATTAAAACTGAATCCAAAAGACAAACATACTGACAGCAATAAAATTTCTATTTTCTTGAGCAGTAATGTCGATGATGGACCTAATTTTCAATATCGATTGTCAGATTATCAGAGGACAATATCGATTCTTCAAGGGAATGGACAAAATCCTTACTCCGCAGTAGGTCAAAACAATTTCACAAAAACATTCGAAAATGGATGGACAAATATCATGGAGATAGATGAAATAATTTCGAGTAAAAAAGATTTGTATTTACCCAAAGATATTTTGATTGTGCATTGTAAGATTTGAAATGGTAAAAAAAATAAAAAAAAAAAAAAAAAAAAATCGAATTAATTTGCGCTTGAACTCGCATCGGAGTCGAACACATTTCTTTTTTTCATGTAGTCAAAGATTTCAGCACACTCAGAACAAATCTCAAGAAAACAGTACAGATCCCATTTCATTCAAAGAGAGAAGGTATATCAATTAGTTGTTTTTTTTTTAAAGTTGAACAAAATTGCTCTGGTGGCACAAGTTTCTAAAAAAAATGCTTCAAATCGCATCATCCGATCCTAACCAGACTCTTTCCACATATAAAATGTCTTAGTTAGACATTTCTGGAAATATCATAAAAATGAATTTATATATTTGATGATAAGAAATATCATATTGCATTTATTATATTTATAGATTTGACGATAAGAAATGAAGATCATTGATTTGATGGTAATAAAAAGAGATTGGACACTTTTCTCTATCTCTGTCAATAATAAACAAGAAAAGTGATTATCTACCAGATGATAACCTTTTTTTGATTTGTGAATATACATTTCCCACAGGGATTCAAACTCAGAAAATTGAGGGAATTGCAAGTGAAACAATTGTAATGAACATTGAACAATAACGTAACTATTCGTACATTAAAGAGAAGTATTTTTACAACAACAAGTACCTAACTGAAGTGGAGTTCAAAACTGAAACAAATTCATTTTTGGCTCATAAAATTGTGTTGTGTGCTAGGCCTTTTGTCTTCAAAGCCATGATGGACAATAAGATGAAAGAGAAAACTTAAAATCTATTCAAGTTGATGATTTGGAAGATGATATTGTGCAACAACTTTTGCTCTTTCTGTATTCTGACAGCCTCAAAAATTTGCTGTGGTAAACTGCCATTAAATTGTATTATGCCGCTGACAAGTACCAAATCGAAAAATTAAAGCTTATATGTTGATCTTTTTTTGATAAAAAAAACCTCACTGTATCGACAGCAATCGAATTTTTAATTTTATCCAGGACCGGCCATCTGGGGGGTGCGGCAGGTGCTACGCACCCATGTCCCCCCACCGTGATTAAGAATTAAAATAGTGCTCTGAACAATAATAATGTTACGCATACTAAAAATCTACAAGTCTGTTTCTATGTGGCTGGCTGAGCATTATTAGGCAAACATCGCAGTGATATCTATAAAAAGGCGGGAAAATTTCATTTATGAATAATGAAATTCCAGTCAGGCATGTTATGACAGAGCGGCGTGCCCGACGCCCAGAAGTCGAGACAGTGGCTGGATTCGAATGGACATATAAATTATCAGCTATCTAACTTTGTATATATCTAATATAACATTTTTTACAATCCTTTACATTGCCAGTTACTAAATATAATAACCAACCCTCTTTCAGCAAATTAAAATCAAATAAAGGATTGATTATCTTCGGTAGAGCACACGGGTATAATGCTTACATGCACTTGCTATACTATCAAAAAAGAAATTGAAAAAAAAAATGTCATTTTCTTGGAGTAATTAATAGCAAAAACAATATCGCGCATTATTAAATAAAAATGCAAATGTTCGTTTTTTTTTTACTTTGCTAAAATTTTAGGGCTCCAAATGGTTTCTTATAGAGAGGGACGGCTTTGATTCCGGCAGATAGCCACAACGTCAGTGATCTCTAAAAGATAACGGATTTGTTTGTTTAGGTTTTTTTTTTTTTTTTTTGGCGCAAGAGCCATAATGTTGACCATACTGCGCCAAACAATGGGTAAAAGATTACGGAAGATTTCCTTCTGGAGTATCATGAACACATTTTTAGTGCAGAGAAATGGAGCGACTTATTGGAAACGAACCCTCAGCTGGCTGCCAACTCAATGCATTTGAAGATAAAGAAGTAGGGATATAAAATCAAAATGTTGTGAAATTTACCAGACATTTAATTTCATTACTGGAAACCAAAATAAGTTTGGTACTTATGTAAAGCCTTGTTTTTGGTTTCTTATTTATTTATTGCAACTTCAATCCTTTTTACATTTTTCTCTAATTAATAAACGCTGGTAATTTAAAAAAAAAAAAACTATAATGCTTTTTGCTATGCTTTATGTGTAACAATATGCCATTTTCTGCTCATACTATAAAGTAGATATTTTATGCTGTTTTAAGCATCACTTGCAGTTGTTTTAAACCATCACCTTTTTCTAATTAATTTTTCTTAAAATGATTAAATATCAGTGCATATTTAGAAAAATTCTAACATAATATTTTTATTTTATAAGCCCTAAATCATACTGAATTTTTACATCATCTTTAAGACATATTTGTCCAGATTATATTTTTCACCAAATCATTTTTTCACAAAATGATTTTAAATAAAATGCTTTAGAAAAAATGATAATGTAGGAAATTAAATGACATTATTTTCATGGAGACAGTTGGGTTATTAAAGTGCAATTTTACTGAATTATTTTAAATATGAATTGAAAAATTAAAGTAAGAAATTATTTTTGAAAACTTAATATTAAAATTTCAAATGGCCTTTAGAATTTGTTAAATATTATACATTACAAATGCATTTTTATGCAGCAATTAATGTTAATTTTATGTGGTAGGTAAAATTCTTTACTATACATTCTTATCTTAATCAATTAATCATGTATTTTATCAAATATTTAAGCATTTGTTTCACAAAATCAATATATATTAGTATTATTAAAACCAAATGTGAAATCTGAATTTAAAATTTCCAAAATAGAAATTTTTGTATTCAAGATTTATTTCAAAAAGTTCATTTAAAAGGAACTTACCTCTTCAGCATATGCACACATTTATTACTTTGTTACATTAGCCCACTAACAGGGTCATTTTGATCCCAATTTATCAAGCAATTATTTATTATCTTATTGGCTGTTTGAATAAAAATAAAATATGGTTATAATTTACAAATGTCTTCATGAAAATGTATTCTGATATAATATAAAAATGGGATTTTTAATAAGAAAAACCAAAATTGAATTTATCCCTTTTCTATATTCCTTACTATTTTCCTCTTATATTCATATAAAACTTATTATTTTTTATATAATTAGTTTTTTCCCTGTATAAAGATAATAAATAATAAAATCACCATTTTACATTTTTAAGAAAATAAATACATTTCATAACAAATTAATAAATAATCTCCTTTCTCACATTTTATTAAGATTCAAAATTCTTTGTTTTATTTCTCAAAACAAAGTCATTTTCATATTTAATACTAACTGCAAAATTAAAATATGCTTATGTTAAAGATGGATTTTTTAATTGTAACTTATATTGTGACTTTTTGGTTTGGGACAATATATTTAACTCATACAATAGCCCTTATAAAAGACTGCTTATGCATTATTGAACACATTATTTTGAATTTTTATGCATTAGTTAACATTTTAATTTATTTATTTCAAATAATATTTATTACAAATTACCATACCTGTAAAGGTTGAGTAGTTTACTCAGTTTTGTTTTTACTCATCATTCAGTTTTGTTTTTATTCATCATATGTATTTTTAAAAATTATATTTTAATAAATAATAACTACTATAAAGCAAATGAACTAAAGATTTATTTAAATGAAATTAAGTAAATTATTGATTATAAAGTTGCTAGATGTTTTATTATTACATTATCTTGCCTTAATATATATGTTGAATTTGAGGATCGTCTTAAAATCAAACAAAGAAAAGGTAGATTTAGTCTACAGAATTATTGAAATTATAAAATGTTCGCATTACATAATAACTGCATACAGTAATTTCAAATTTTTAAGTTATATTTCATTTATCTGGTTGATTACGTTTTTGAGTAATAATATTAAAAATGAACAACATTTTGTGTCCCTAATTTCATACAATTTTGTTAAAATATATAATTTTGGTGTAAGGAAAGAAAATTAAATTTCTTCCATCCAGCTGCAGTGTTTTTTCAGATACCATTCTCGTGAACAGATATAATTCCCATTTTTTATTTTTTGGAGGGATCCTAATAAAGAAAACTAATTAAAATCCAACGGATTAAAATATTAAATAACTGGAATATTTTTCCATAATTTGTATCCTTCATACATTAGAAAGTAAAAAGGCTAATTTAATCGCATGTCAAAAATTATTTACATATGAATAAAATAAATGGTTTCTTGAATTTATAGTTTTCATAAATGAAATGAATCAACAGACAATATATCTCAAATTCTCTTTAATTCGATGTCTTATTTCACACATGTGTAAAATACGACACTTCAACATCTATATTCACAGATTTTTATTTACATATGACACTGACAAAGCATTTTATGCAGTTCACAGAAGTAGCTGAACTCCACATGGAAGTTTGCATTGCAATACATAAACTTGTTATAAGAAAATAAGCTTTTGTATGGAGAAAAAAATAATAAATAAATTTCATCGATTTCTTTAATTAACTATTGAGCTCTATATTAAATATACTGAGCAGCAATTAGGAATGCAAATATGTTTTGTGTATATGATATCTTTGTATCTAAAGAATGGGAAATTTCTTTGCTAAATAATTATGAATATTAATATTGCCAAAGCACAACTATACATTAAAAATATAATGTAGTTTAAAACTTTCTTCTAACTTGATGCTGTATTTTGGAGAAGTTCAGAATGGCAAATAATAAAATCAGAGTTTAACTGCATAAAACTAACTAATATAGCAGCTTATAAAATATTTCTTATAATAAAATAAAACATCATAACAAACTATCAAAAAATATTTGGCAAAAAAAAATATGAATAAATATATTTTTAATAAAATGCTGCTTTATTTTAGTTACAAATAAAATATATTTATTTTGATGATCGAGACAAATCAATAATATCAATTACCCAAAAACAATATTAATAAATCTTGATACTACTTATCAGTACACAGCAGTAGTTGTGTGTCCAGGAATGATAATTTTTGAGGTTAAATAGGAAATACAACATAATTCTAAGAAACATAAAACAATTGTGACAACTCAAGTTTGACTATAAAGATAAAGCTATGTGATGCATTTTTCTCTTTTTAATGATGGCACACCGAATATTTAAATAATAATAAAGTTTGATACCAATAAAAAAGAAAATTTTTATCTAAAAATCAATATACGATTATCAAATTTAAAAATTCTGCTTGATTTAAACTGTCTGAAACCAAGCTGCGAATCATGAAAATGAAACGTTACCATAGTCCTGATTTAAAAACAGCAAATATTTTTTATAGATATCTTTGTTTCAAACACCAATTATCAATATTCCTATATATTAAAACTTTTTATTCAAAACAAGAATCAATGAAACTGATTCATTTCATTTCTTCTTTTCATTCAAAAAACCAGTGAAACTCAACATGCTATCATTATAGCTTTATATACATAGTCAAACAGAGTTGTTTGGAACAACAATTTTTTTGCACTATGTTATGCAACTTTAAATTAATGATAAAATAATATACAAAACATAAGTTTATAATAACTTTCTCCTCTTTATAACATGAAATGAAAGTATTTTAGAAATATATTTTTAAATAAAAAGCTTTCAAGTAAAATTCCTTCATAAATTTCACATCCAAAACAATTTATATTAATTGTTTCATACGTATGTTTCATTCTGCAACTAGAATAAATAATGTATCACATTTTTTTTTAGTATTATGACAATTTAGATATCAATACATTAGCAACCTTCAGGTTAAAGAGATTAAATATTTTTTAGAAATAACATGACTAAATGTTTATAATTCTGATGACATATGAAAAAATAGATCAACAAGAACAATTAATACTGCATTCTACAAATCACCTACATAACAATAAGTTTTTAATTTCTTTGAATAATAATATTATTTAAACTGCAAAAACTCTATAAAAGCTTCTTTTAAAAAAAAAAACAATACAACAAACCTAAAAAAAGAAATAATGAAAATAAATTTGAAAACAAAAATACATTTGAATTTGGCATGAGTATTATTTACATATATAACCTCATCTATTTTTTTCATGGCATAAAATACTCTTTTAACACACAATTTATTAAGAGCTACTAAAGGTGAAAGTGTTTCAAAATAGGTATTTATTATTATAATTCTATGTTTTCTCATACTTGGTAAATACTTTCTGTTTGCTAAGTCCACATACAAGATAGTAACTCAGAATTTCTGATATGTAAATATCAAGTCTGCAGACAGAAAGGCTTACTTATTGTTTAAAAAAAGTGTGTATAAAGTAATAATACAAAAGAGAAACAAGAACATGAATTATATTCATAAAATTAGAAGTGTTACTTGTTTAAGCTACTACATTTAAATTGTAAAGTTAAAGATAGCAAGCAATAAAAGTAAAAAAGTACCTCATACAAGTGCTAAATCCAATCAAAATACTTCTGTATGAAACAAAATAAATTACAAAATTAAATATTCTTAAATCACAAAATTTAGGCTTCCATATAAAGATATTAAAGAAAGTATTTTAACAACCCTTATTAAAAATAGCTTGAATGATGAAGTTTATCATTTCAATAGTCATATCACACTTTTAAAAAGAGCAGCACAGCAAAATAAGTAAAGTTAAAAGAATTATCTGTGAAATGTTATAAAAAAAATCTAAAAAATAAAATCTTGAAATTAAATACTATTTAAAAAAAAAAAACAGATTCCTATATTGAATTGAAATAATATTGCTAATTATGATGGGAAAAAATTAAAAGAATTTAATGTTAAATACAGTAAAATTATACAAAAACTTAAAATTACAATTTTCCATCTTTTTTTTTCACATTATTATATGATTGCTAAAATCTCTAGCCAAGACTAGCTATCCGTAAAATATAAGCTAATATTTATAAAAGCTGTATTTCTTAATCTAATGCAACAATTGCACTCTTTCAGGCATTTAAGACATTCAAACCAAACTTTCATATTTTGATTAGGAAAAATTAAAAAAGTACTCAAAACATTAATAAAAGAGAAAATATTACCATCAATCAAAACATATCACAAGTTAGTAAGAAAAATTATTTTGCCTTAAATATACAAAAAGATTAAATTCAACACACAGCACCAAATTACAAGTGGAAGAGTTTTGAAGAAAACTCCTCTAAAATTTAGCAGCATTCACTCACAATCAGCACAGAATGGCCTCATAGACAATGTACAAAACATTTATTTACTAAAAACATAAGCTGACATAGAAAAGGAAATATCAGTATAAAAGCTTTCAACTGTACAGACCGTATTTTACAACACATGGTCAAATGTGTTATCAACACTACAGCACTCAACGAGCACTGCTAATATTAGTTAACAGACAGCTCCAGCTTAACAGGAATTGCCAGTGTTTTTGGTTCCCATCAATTCTATTGACTTCAATATATTTTATCATTGGCACAAAACAGACTAAGGCATAATATTTTATTCCAGCAGAATAAGATTGAGAAAAAGTCTTGGATCAAGTCAGAAGAATTCTTTCCTAGGAGGAATCAATTTTTTACCAGCCCATAAACTGTTGGGTATCGTAAAGGCATCAATGGTAACAGTTAAATGCTTTGTCTGTATTTCACTAAAACATTTACCACCTGAATTGTACCTGCAGATAAATAAATAAATATATATATTAAAAAACTTCAATAACCAAGAAGAAACAGATCAATAAAAAAACAAAAAACTTGTTAAATTTGGCTCAAAATTTAACAGGTGCCCACACAATAGATGTTAAATCTGAGTAACAAATCTTATATATTTAGCTCTGTTCATTCTATAGTTATCACGTTATCTTGTATTTGAACAGCTACGCAGATAGACTTCCTCTACACAGATTTTATTCAAAATTTGACAGACACCTGCAAATTTGATATAAAGAGAGTACACCAAATTTCACTCATCTAGCTCAAAGAGTCTTTGAGTTATTCTTGGTTTAAAATGTGGAAATTTGTCAATGTTTAGTTTAGTTATATTAACGTCCCATTTTAAAGCAACACTAAGACTATTTTGGGATGGACCTTGTAATTTTGAACCACATTCAGATGATGAGGAAAACTTAGTTGGCACCACCCTCTCCACTTAACACACCAAAGGTAGGAAGTTTGGCCCCAATGGATTTGACATGCAACGGACCCACTTACATGGCAGTTCTTGAATGGAATAGGGTGTCGAATCTGCAACCAACCAGTTCCGAAGCTGAGACCTTAACACTAGGCAATCGCGGCCCTGGAGATTTATCAAAGTTTCCCTTTCCAGTATTTTGATTTATTTCATTTCTTTATACTATGCATATAAGAAAAAATATACTATACATATGGCAAAGTAATAAAATTGAAAATTGTGGAAACTAAGATCTAATCAATTAAAAGAAAGAGTAATAATATAGAAAGCTGTAAAAGTGTCGAGACTCTGGGCAATTATGCATGCACTTGTCTCTTTATAAACTAATTAATGCTGAAAAACTATTAGACTCTCAAACTTTTTTAGCAGTTACCCAGGCTTGGCCATCTGGGGGGGGGATGCCATGCACCCAGTGCCCGCAACTGAAGGGGGCCCCACTGTGATTAAGAAATAAAATAGTGTTCTGAACAATAATATTGATACATGCAAAAAGTTTACAAGCTTGTTTCCACTTGACTGGCTGAGCATCGACTGACACCTTTTTTAGACAAAGATCACAGTGATATCTATAAAAAAGGCAAGAAAAGTTCATCCATGAAAAAAGAAATATCCTTCAGACACGTTAAGATAGAGTGGCGAGCCAGGCACCCAGAAGTCGAGGCTGAGTTCAAATGGACTTGTAAGTCATCAGCTATCTACTTTTGTCTATATCTAATGTAATAGTTTATGTGTGCATTTGTGTATGTTTTTATTAAGTTATTCAAACAAAATGTAAAATAACGATAAATTAAAGTGATCAACTTCTAGCAATGAACACTTTAGAAAGAATTAATATAAATACTAAATTTATGTTCAACTGTTGATAAAACAAATCCAAATTAATATAAGAAAACGGCATGACTTAAATTTTTATTTCAAGGAAATGTTGATATGATTCCATTTTTAGCGTGTTATAATCTTCCGCTTCCTAGAACCCACAGAATAGTGCCAACAGATAATAACAAAAAAAATTTTAAGTGTAATCAAATAACTGACTGTGTGAAAATGAATCATAGAAGCAGAATAAAATATTCCCCAAACTAAATTGTCAATGATTTAGTTCATACATTACAAGATCATATTATTCCTACCTTAGAAAAAAAATTAATGTAAATGCAGTTAAATACTACCATACTCGAAACTAGTTGCGACTAATTACTACTCATACTACCATACAAGAAACTAGTTGCTACTAATTACTACTCATACTACCATACTAGAAACTAGTTGCTACTAATTACTACTCATTCTACCATACTGGAAATATCTCATACCAAAAACTGAAGTGCCATTTTGTGGTAACAATTTATAATCTTAAATAATTTACAAATTTATGTATTAATTCAGCACGATTTATGAGAACACAAGTTAGAAGGCAACCAAAATATGCAAATTAATTTTAATAGTCAGCAAGTTCCTCCAGTGTTTTTAATTTTTATAAAATACAATTTTGCATCATCTTTTAAGGAAATGATATATACAAAAATAACATTACAAATTCTTCGTTTAGGAAGCAGATAAAATACAAAATATTGGAAAGCAAGTTTTTTAAAAAAAAGGCTTATATAAGAATCAATTAATGCAAAACAAATTTGTTATGTAAAATCTAGAATACAAACAAATAAATGATGAATAATTCATTAAATGCAACAGAAGTGAGCCATTTTCATAATTAGAATATCAAAGTAATAAAGTTCAACTTACTTATAAAATCTATCCATCATTTTATCGGTGACATTTTTTGGTCCAATACCATAAAGTTTAGTGACTTCTTCTCTTTCTGGATTATAAGTGTACAGTGCTCTGAACTGACATCCAGCATCACGAAAGAGAATCAAGAAATGCTTGCTTTCTGACCGGTTTATTTCCTAAAGTGTAATAACGAGACAAAATAAGAAAGTAAAATAATATTTAATAAATATATATAATTGTATTTAAATATTAAGGATAACTATGTTCAGAAATAAATTTTAAAATATTTAAGAAAGGCTAAAAATAATTTTAAAAAAAATCTGAAAACAGAAATTTATAATAAAAGCTTGAATTCCAATGAAAAAAAATGAGTGATAATTATTAAAAAAACTTCAGAAATAAAATGCAGAACAAAAACATGCAAGAAATGCAAATATAGATGAATCTCATTTTTTTTTTTTTTTTTTTTTTTAAATTTAGGGATGGGTTTTTATTTGTACAGCTGCATATAAATGTAGAACCTCACATTCAGTAATAAATAATCTTGTAATTTTGCTATACATACAAAAAAAAAAATACTTATAGAGAAAATGTCTTTTATATTAATTTTAAAAAAAAACTAAATTTTAAATTATTTTTTACATGATAATTTTCATTAGTGCAATAAAAATTTATTACTGTTGCCTATTGACATTTTTCATCCAAATTACTTAACTCAGCATTCATAATATTATTAAAAATTAAAATAAAGCAATTTTGTGAAAAACAGAAATGATGTATATAATACTTAAATTCAAATACATACATAATTTTAATGATAAAAATACAATATATTGTAACCATCATATTGACTCCACTTTAGAACATTTGGTTCCAGAAATATGATAATGGCAACAGTTCAAATTTGTTTATCTTAAAATAATTTTCCAATTTGCTCCATAAATTATTATTTTTATATTTAAAATAATTTAAATCTATTCTAAATTCCAAACTAAGCATTAAAGCAGAACATGGAGCATTTTATTAATATCTTCTGAATATAAATGTTTTTAATAAAAATGCAGTGAAATGATTTAATTTAAAAAAATCAGTAACTACTCAGTGAATTGGAAGGGGAGGGGGGGGGAAAGAAGGGAATACTTTATTTGTGCTTTTCTTATGTCACAAAACAATTTTAATTTTAAAAAAATGTATGCATATAAGTCTGTCCTTAGATATACACATATTGTTGAAGCAATTTGTTTTATTTCATTTTTAAATACCATTTCTCAATAAAACTCAGAATTGTTCTTTAACTTACACAGATACCATTTGAAGTGTTTTTCAGCATTTTACTCAGTTTACACTGGATCAAAAGATTTGATTTCACAATTTCTACAACTCTTATATTTTGTAATTGATAATTTGAAATAATTTTATATTATACTTCAACTTGTATTTGCTAAATATGCATATGATGTTAATTGAGTAGAAAACAATATATACAAGATGATTATAACAGGGACTACCAACATTTTTTAACATTCTCAACAACTTTTAAGAAACTAAGTCAGGAATATCAGGTTTCATACATTGCAAGAAAACAATATAAAAGGAAAAATACTGTAACATTATTATTTTTCTGAAAATTTAGAATAAAGAATACATATTTATGCTACCTCTAAAACTTTCTTTTTAGTTTCTTCATTTACTGCACCAGCCAATACAGTGTTAATTGCATTTATTATAATCCCTCTGTTGGATTTTGCAGCTGGTTTCACAAAAAGCTTCGGTCCCGTGTAATCTCCAGCTGCTGCCGAAGAACCATTGGAAGCAGTATCAGAAGCTCCATCACTAGATGGCCCACTCCCTTCTGGGATTTGCAGATTTGTGTTTCTATGAGATGGAAAACAATTGTTGGGGCTCCTGTTTCTATCATGAGAAGAAGCTGATGTACTTGCACTGTTTAAGGAATCCAGGTCAAAATCTTGCACATCTCGACCTATAAAAAGAATAAATTTGATTTAAAACCATTTCTTTTTCTTCCAGAAGAGACTTTCAAATGCGATAAATTACACCAAAATATATTATTTTGTATTTAGAATTACTTGAATGCAATGACAATAGAAACTTAGATACAAAAACATAAAAAAACTAACAAATTATAATAAAAAATATAAATGTTGATTAAAATTGAGAGTAAATAAAAAATAAGGATATGGGAAATGTCAAAGTTTTAAAGTAATGTTGACTTCATGAATCCTAGATTATCATCTTGGAAGATTTTACTGAATTGAAAGATGATATGAGAGATTAAGATAAGTGCATCAATGAACTTTTTTTTGTGTCTTGCCTTTACATTTGATGTATTGTCTTTTAATACACTCCACCCCGTCCCTCTTTTAGTTGAAATTTATTATTCTAGGTAATTTGAAACTTGTATCTTTAAAGTTTAAATGAATACTTCAATTTTGTATATTATTCAGAGTTACTATAACAATTAATTTCACAAATATTGATTATTAGTTTATGGAATTGCTTTAAAAAAAAAGTAAAAATTTCTAAAATTCTACCTTTAAAAAATCAAAGCTTCCTGTTTTATGTGAAAAAGTTAAAATGATATTTTGCATCAGAGAAAGATGACAAATGGCGAGATTAAAAAATATTTTTCCTATGAATTATAATGGTAAATTAAATTTATAAAATAAAAGCACTTTGAAAAGATATTTATGAAAAGTTTACAATTATGTTAAAATATATCTCATCAATAGCAACAAGGCAGAAGACATTCTTTAAAGGCCAAATACTATGTATATTTAATTCCAAACTAAAAGAATATCAATGTATATATATTAAAAGATATGTTCAATAATATGATTGTTATTTGTTTCAATACCTCATTTTTTTATCATAGAGAGAAGCAATACTAATTTCAGAATGTATATTGATATAAATAATAGGATGATACAAGAATTCAAGAGCTGATTTTGCAAATGTCTGATTAACAAAAAGATTAAAATATGGATTCGAATGAAAAAAAATCTGCATAGAAAAACTATAGAAATTCTAAATATATACATATATTATACAAAATAATTTCGAAAATGGACTGGTTCATTACGAAACTCATGAACCATCTTAAGAGAAACTATGTCAATCCCTATCACAAATATTGAAAGCAAAATGGATTAAATAGAACACTATTTTTTCATGTTCTTAAAATATTAAATTTCTGTAGTTAGCAACTAAGCATTTCATTAAATGTTTATATAGAAACCCTGAGTAAAAATAAAATCTCGTGTTAAAAAAAATACCTATCTTTCAAGAAAGAATAGGTACTAGTATCATTTATCAATTATACCAGTATTTTTCAACACATGCATATGCCCAAGGGTGCATGTCTAAACTTACTGTATTTGTTATGGTATATCCCTTCTGCCAATGATATATATATACATAATATTTAAAAATATAAAATTAAAATTGACTTTTAGCTTGATTTATTTCATATTAACTTCATTCTAAAACATTATCTTATTTCCTGATCCCGTTCCACTTTTTCTTTATTTAATTAATTCAAGAGAAGTTTTGTACAATTCTTTAATCATTGGTTCCCGTGCTGCGAATGAAAGGATAAAAATTGCCTATTAATGATTCCTATGTTTTCCTTATCAGAATTGATAAGAGCCAGAAATCTCTATTGGAATTCATTTTATATAAGCACTGGGAAAAAATATTTTCCCTATCAAAATATGGTATATAAGACGAGGGATTTTAATTTCTCTCTTTCCCACATCTGCTCTTGTATTGCACTTTGAGTAGACGTACTTTGTTCGTGCTTCTAATAAATAGTTATGCCTTTCTGGGATGAATTAAAGCAAACTTAAAAATGCAAAGTCTGTTCACTGTCTTTGAAACTGCCATCCGATTGAAAAATCGCACAGAGAGAGAGAGAGATGTGGTTTGTCATATAAATAATATGGTGAGACTGGAATGTGGAGAACAGTGATGATAGGTACACAAGTAAAAAAAAGTTGAGAAACGCTGAACCTTTTCAGATAACATATACAATAGTAAGAAGTTATAACAAAAACTTTAACATTTCCTTATTTTTTTATTAAAAAAAGCACCTAACAACTGATTGTAGCCTTCGTTTATCTCTAACCAGGGTCTGATAATAACAGCTGAAACAAGCAACCAATCACAGATATTTTCTTAAAGAAAAGAATCATAAAAAGAAGTATGGAACATCTCAAGTTATAAAAATTAAACTTGAAGGGTTATAAGTAAAGATTTTTTTTAAAGCCAGTTCCCTGTTAATCAGACAATTAAAATAACGTAAATATATTAAAAGATTTTAGTGGATTTTATATCAAAAGATGAATTCATAAACAAAATATACAGAAAATTCATTCACAGAAAACATTAGAGAATTTGATAAACAATTATAAGAATATATTCACTTTATTAAATAGTTGATAAAAATAGCAAAAATTAGACAGAAAAATAGCCTCTTATTAATAATAATAAAAATTGATAAATATTAAAATTAATTATAAAAATTATGTAGAAATCATTGTTTCAAATACAGAGACCTACAGAGAAATATAACATACTTGTAAGAATTTGGGAATTTCTTTTATTAGCAGCATTATCCAAAGATATTAAAGATGATAAATCGCTATTCATGTGAATGTATGCAGATCTAGGCCTGGGCTTGGATTCTCTCCTATATTATTTTAAAAATTTAAATAAAAGAAATTATGATCATTCACATACTACACACAAGCAATAATAAACTTAAGTAATAGATTTTGATAAATTTATGTTTTATAACACCAATTTTTAATAATAAAAGTCAAATTAACTAAAATTTCAAAAGTCAACAATATTTATATCAAATAGCTTTACATGTTTTGCCAATGGAGTTTATACAACTGAATAATTATAAAGAAATATTCAATCAACAATTAGATTAGATAGGAATTGGTAAGATCAATATTTATGAATTCATAGATTTACCAGTATCAAAAATTTTACTAATAGAAGTAGACACTTTGATATATGCAAATCAAATATTTTGTCATTTTGTTAAACTGTAAATTACTGTTATTTTTTTGTTATAAATGTTATTTCTTGAACTATACTGTAAATATTTTTATTGTTCTTTTCCATTTAAAAATTTTAAATCAAATACTGGATGATTTTTCAACTTCAGAATGAATAATAATCATTTAAAAGAAATTTTAATATTTTACACAAAACAAAAAATTCTTATAAATGTGAAAAATATAGACAAATGTTCTTAAGAGAGTCAAACAGCATAAAGCCAATCAGTAGCACCAGCAGATAAGATTTATTTACCCACTGAATATTGGATACCTAGTACTATTAGAAGAGAAGTTAAGAGATAAAATATAAATTATGATAATTGCTTGCAAATTAGTCAGAAACTCGAAATGAAAAATAGCTGACATTGTGTTAAAAAAAGATTCGGAATTATCTTTTAATCCAGTTAAAAAGAAGGAAAAATATGTGTAAAAAAGGAAATATTTTGATTAAGAAATATATGCTTTTAAAATTATATTTAAGAAAGTCTAAATTATTTTTCACCTGTAGACTACAGGTAAGCAAAATTCAAAAAAACGTTTTTAAGACTTGGTAAACAAAGAATAAATTCTTTGGTTTCTAGTGGAGCTAACTGCTCCTGTGTTCCTCATTTGTTACATCTTTATGCATCATGCATAGTGACACAATTTCTACTATCAATAAAGTATAATGTATATGTTGGTGCTTTATAGAAAAAAATATTGGATAAAAAAAATCATCTAATTTTAAAAACATTTGGAGGTTTAGAATGTGCTGTGCAGTGATTATTATTATTATTTGAAATTTTAATTAATTTTAATCTAAATGAGGTTTTATAATTTTTTCTTGATTGTTTCCAAAAATATTATTTAACACAATTGATTTTTGAGTCACTTTAAAATTTTAACAGTTGGCTTTTTAATGATAAACTTTAAAGTTGCACTCACATATAAACCAAATTAATTTTTTCATCACATATTGAATTCTGAGATTTCTTCCAATATTGTAAGTCAAAGAATAAAGATTTTGTTCAGTATCCTAGTAGTTTCTACAAATTGTATTAACTATGCAGAAAATCAAAAAAGAAATATTATGATACTATGGGACTTATCTCCTATTAGGGATGGATCATATACACAATGACCATTATAACAACATGGCACTAATGTCTATGAAAATCTGAAATTTAAAATAATTTATTGATGGAATTAGGAAGTTATCATTGGAATAAAATTAAATAAAGTCAATATTCCCAAAGAATTATAGGTTGTTAAAGGTCATGTCATTTGCTAGGCAATTCAAAATCCTACAGATTAACAGTGAAAATGAAATCTAAAGACACAAAATACATACTAGATGTATTAGAAGCATTGAAAAATATCTGTACAGTTAATAAAAAGAAAGTTAATCAAATTCACCTTATCCTCTAAGCAGCCAATTATTTTAATTGAATAAATTTAAATTCTTAGGGAAAAAACTTTTAAAGTAAATAAACCATACCGTTTATGTGTGCAAGGTAAACTTTTAATATATCGGGAATTTTTAAAATCATGGAATTTTCAGAAAATTTAAAAATAAATAAGAATGTTCTGCTTTTGAAATGAATATATAGGAGGAACATACATAGCTGCTTAGAGAGTGATTATTACACTTTTTACTTGACTAATAACATTTAGAAGAAATAATAAGCAAACACAGATAAAACTTTTATATTTCAAAAGAGAACTGAAAAATGAATGGTTTCATATAAACTGCAAATGAATAAATTCTCAGTAATTCCAATTAATCATAATATTCATTTCTTTAGTAATAAAATAAACATATACACTTGTAGGTAATGCATATTTTTTAAAAAATTCTCTTTTTGAGAGAACCCTAAAAATTAAATGAACAACAGTCATGCTTAACATTACTACCTGAATTGCTTTGAAGTACAATTATTTCTAAGCTCCACTGTTGGTTTAGTAAAGTTTGTACTAAGTCTGTGTTCTCTTCTTTTCTCAGGATTGACACTATAGGTAAATATTGATTACAATGGTTGATACAAAGAAAAGTGCATTTTTTTTACAGAGATTTATTTTTACATCTTTGATAATAAAGAAAATAATAATAATAAAGCATTTACTTATAACTACTAATAAAAATAAAAATAATCCAAATAATATAAGGAAAACAAAATATAATACACAATGTATAAATTCCCTTTTTTTCAATGTATAATTTTTTAATAATTTATAAGGAAAATTTGTTCTACATTAAAAAAAAATACTTGTTTCTTTAAAAGAATTACCCCCCCCACTTTTTAAAATTAAAAGTGTAGCTGATTTTATTTTACCCATAAACATGCTTTTATATGGGATTGTAAATATATCTCAACCGAAGACACTTAATAATTAGCACCCCTCCTTCCCAAAAAAAGAATTGATTTTTATTAATTATCACCATCTAGCAAAATATTTCCAAATAATTAATCACTGCCCCTTGAAAACAGTAATTGATAAGGTCCCCCAACTGTTTATTAATTTATTCACTCCTATGAAGAATTTCTCAATAATTTATCATTTTCCAGAAACTCAATTATTTCCATTTTGATTTTTGACAATTGCCTCACTTTTGTGGAATATTTTTTTTACCAAACTAGAAATTTTGTAAGAAATTAACATATATTAATGGTTGGAAATTTCAAGATTCTTTTCAATTTCAGAAACGATTATTTTTGGTTCTTTCAACATATACTATAATTTTTATATAAAATTTGAACCAATAAAAACAGTAAATAATTGTAGAGCACTTGTTATTATAGTTTAATATTTATAAAATAAATATCATGAAAAAAATATAACAAATGATATTTTATTTAGAAATAAAAGTGAAATTATTTGCCTGTTTCTTAGATTTCTAGAGTATAATTTCCCGTACCTAAAAGTATTTGACAATTTCAAACTCATTGAGAAAATTTGCAAAAGAGAAATAAGTCAAAACATCACATATTTTCATACATTAAAATAACACAGAAATAATTTATTTTTAAGGTTATTATGTCCCATTATAGATTTTTATAGCAAAAGTTTTGTAAATATTATCAATTACATGTCAAATAGTAGTCAAAACTACTGATTATAGTTGGTTTAGTAATATTCTGATGTTTTAAATCATTTCCTTTTTATAATCACCATGATTCCACTATGTGTGTGCATAGGAAGGAGAGAATATTTTTAGTTTATTTCATTTGGTCACAATTTAAAGAAAACAAATGTAAAATAAGAAGACAAAATAAATATAAATCAAACAGAATTTAGCTTTAAATGGAAATCATACAGATGCAAGTAAAATTCTTTTAGTGAAAATTAATTTCTTAACTTTTGTGTGCCAGTATTTAAAGACTTTTAATGGAGGAACTGTGAGAAATTTATTACTGTACAACAGTGATCTAATTATCTATTTTTTTAAAATCTTTTCAACAAAAATTTTCCAAATAATTTTCATAAGATGATATAATTATCTAATTTAGACTGACTGACAAAATAAACAAATTTGACTACATCACATCACAAATAGCTATTCAATTTTTAAGTCAAAATTTATTTCTCCCAGTTAAAAAAAACTATAAATCTAGCAAATTATTTTAAATAAAACAATAACTCAATAAAAAGAATTATCTATATATAAATGTAGAATAAATTTGTAAGAAAGGATTGATAAGAATCAATTTTTCTTAAATATACATGCACGAATTTTCAAACAATATACATAGATAGAGACATGCACAGAAAGACAAAGTTAGTTTAGCGTCTGACATGCAAAATTTAAGCAGATTGCACACAAGAATCATGGAGAATGTTAAGCATGACTATGATTCACAAGATAGGTACAACACATGAGAGAAATCTACAAGTAGTAAAACATGTTTTGTTTACATAGATATAAAACATTACACAGGGGAGAATTCAAAACAATCACAAAGGGCAAAGGATGCTATAGTTTAAAAAGGTACTTGGATTTTTTTTTTTTCAATATAAATATGATAAAATTTACAAACACAAGGGCAGAGATTGATTTCACAACACAAGTCAGATAAGTGATATAAAATAGGAAAGTTATATTTTGTCTCTATTGCTTATATTATATTATAAGCAATAATATTAAATATTTACAATCAACAAAGTGAGATAAAAACAAAATTTGGGAAAAACAAAAAGCAAACTAAAAAAACAAAAACAGATTTTTTAAAAAGATTTTTTTAGGTATCAGATAAATTACTAATTTGAAAATTTTGATATTTTGTTTATAAATATGTGTATTAAATGCATAACAAAATATGACCAAATAAAAACAGTTAAAAGCAAATCAGTTGTCTTTAAAACAAAAAAATAAAAACATTGCCAGTTTTTATGCATATATTGATATACTATTAACTAACTGATAACAAGAAAGCTTTTTCAACACAAGTGCAATCATATTATAGTGGACATAAAAGCAGCAAAAATTTTTTAACTCTAAAACAAAGATATCATTTGCTTAAAGCAGGCACTCATTACACATTGTGAAAAATAAAATAAGATTCTTACTGTGCACATGTATTTCTATTAAGGTATCTGATAGGCTTAAAATCATTGTTTCCAATGAATTTATTGAATTTGTTTAAAATTTAATTTTTAGCAAATTTTAGAAGCTTCTAAAACTGTCCTAATCATGTAAACTACAAATGAAGTTATAGCTTTTTATAAAGAAGATAAAAGCATTATTTTGTGTTTCATCAACATGTTAAATGCACTTTTTGTGAAACACTATATTTCTAAAGAAAGTAGTCAGCTGTATGATATCTCAAGAATTTATATGAAATCTTAGATTTTGTTTATGTTTTATGAAGTTTGTTTTATGTTTTCCTCTAAAAACTAAGGTCAATGTTAAATACAAGAACCGTTCTTCAGTAAAGTTCTTAACTGTTCTTAAGTTTAAAGTGCAAATAAAAAGGATTTTAATAAAATTGCTAGTTAATAACTTTATTCAACTACATTTCAATATTATTTTAAATTATGAAAAATATTTTAGAGTATAATATAGATAGTGTCATAAAAATATAATCCTGCAAGTATTTATGGATATTTAGAAAACAATTTTATCCATGGCTGTTATGACAAGGTTAATTTAAAAATTATAATCCAAAAATACTCTCTAAACATAAATACCTTAAATTCTTCGAAAAAAAAAAACACCCAGAATAACTGATATCTTATTTATGACTATCATGTTTACTTTTTATTTACTTTGATGTACTATAGTCAGGACTAGGAATAACGAATTTCATTCCAAGGTAAAAAGAAGGCTATTTTTTTATTTTTTAATTGAAGTGCATTTGCCACTTTTTTCCTAAATCTTATTTTACAAAGAATCCTCATGTAGATCAATGAACTGATTGTCAGTGATTTCTTGAATGCATATAAAAAGATCAACAAAAGAAGACATGTTAACAAAAGATTTCCAAAAGGTTAAATGTGGAAACTTCTTCACAAGCAGTACTCCTGCATTTTTTAATCATATTTCTTTTCAGACGACAAATTCAAAGTCACTATTGACTGAATAAATAATTTGAGACTATACAATTATTTTTTTTTGTTTCAAAGAAAATAGAAAAGAAATTATTAGATTAAATGCATTAATTTAAGACGGATTATGCAAAAATGGAATCTCAAAAGAGAAAAACACAGCTATATGTATATATGTTACTACAATGAATATATTTTTAGAAAATAAACATTGCAATTTCTGCTTTCAATTTGCATCACTGCAAGGTGAAACTGTAATTCTTAGCATACCGTATGTTAATTTTACAATAGAAATATGCAAAGATTAATATAAATTTTTTGACAAAAAATTTTTTAAAAAAAAATCAAAAACTAATTTAATAAGAAGAATAATTATTAGTAAACAAGTTTCTGCTTTAAGTAAATGACAAGTATTGTATAAACAAAAATGAAAATGACAAACACATTTCAGCTGGTGTGATAACAGAAAGGAGTAAGGCATGAAAAAATGAACTGGCACTTTTACAAACAAAAAAGAATGAATGTTTTTAGGGATAAAACAGAATGGTTCACTTTGCTCACTCCAAAGTCAAGCAGGTCATTGCACAGAACAATACACATACCTTGATCTAGACTTCGAGGTAAACTTCCCAATTGTCTCTTTGGGAAGCAAAGCTCCTTCCTTTTCAAGTTCCTCTCTCAACTTCCGTTGTCTGTACTGTTCTAGAATTGCTTCTCTTCTTCTCTTTTCTTCATCACGCTTTCTTTCCTGTTCTTCTTGTTTCCTCCTTTAAATTTAATCATTGTGAACTTCTTTAGATACAGATGAATAAGAGGGTTAAATTGTGTGCAGTGCAAATGAGTTGAGGTGTCCAACATAAGTCAAGATTTTTTTAAAGCTCAAACAAATTAACCGAAGCAAACACACTTTTAAATTAAAATAATAATTATTATGATAAAATAAAAAGAAGCAGTGAATCAATAGGAAAATAATAGCAAACATTTGATTTCTTGTTCACAGTTCTGATGTAAACTGTTTGAAGTTACCATGAAAATCATTCAGAGACTTTTCAGGCAAAATAATACCTTATTTCCATGCAATACTATTCCATTCCAAAACCAGTGCAATCAAGCAATTAAATTCCCTTTGTTTGAGTATGATTTTAATTTAAAAATTTCAGAAAGCCTTTACTCTAAATTTTAAAAAAATCCTTCAAATATGTAATTTTATTTGTTTGTTTGTTTGCTTGTTGTTGTTGCAAAAGAATTATATTGACTTTCAGGACTACAGTCAGAGATCATTAAAGTCATCATTAATAAGCATAACAAGAATTTACTTTTAAACATTAATAAACACTATTTTGAGAAATGAAATTTTATATTTAAAATATAAAATGTTTAAAATTATAAAGTTTTTTTTCTTCTTTTTAATGGAGAAAAAGTTAGCCATGGATAAACACACCAAACATGACATTTGAAACTTTGCACTGGTTTGGAATTCTGATATTGTTATTTGGGACCCTTTTGTATAATTTTTGAAATGATAAATGACATTTATACTTGCAGATTTAATTTTCTCATCTTATATGACATAATTTCATGAGCAATAATGGTTCTCTGAAATTAGATTATTCATATGAACATTAATAGATCTATACCATAAATAAAGTAAAAGTTTTATGCCATATGTTTTATATCTTAAAATACTCTCTGAATCACTTTCATTTCAATAAAATGATATAAAGAAAAGAAAAGGAAATACACAAAACAGAGCCTCCTGAAAAATGAGAAATAAGAATTTTCTGCTGAATAAATGCAAAATGAAAATTGACAAAGACGTAAAAAAGCAAATGAAGTGATTTAATGACATTTTCACACAACACATTTTGAAAGCACAGTAATATTGATCAATGCAAATATTAAAATTTCACATCATTTAAAGCCTTTTGATAGATATACACATTCTTTGAATTTTTTGCATGTGAATCTTTAGAAGATAAGAAATTATTACAAAAGCAGATTAATCGAGAAAGTTTCAATGCAAGTTAATCATTGAAGCAAAGCATGCATTACAACAAGAAAAAGTTAATTCACTAAATGAAAGTAAGTATACCTTTCTTCTTCTTTTAATTTTTCATACTCTTTTTCCTTTTGGGCCCTCCGCCTTTCATATTCAGCTTTCCTTTGAATTGACAAATTCATTATCATTTCCTTTTTGCGGGCCATTTCTGTTTCTGCATTCTAAATAATGACAATAAACGCAAAATTAAAATCATACATGAAAATTTAGCCTTTTGATTCAGATATCTCAACTAAGGCACCATTTTATTGTGTCATTTTGCCACAGCATCTTTTTTCTTACTTTAAAATTTTGATTGTTTAAAATTCTTATAGAGTGGTGGGAAGGAGACTTTCGAATAAGAATCAATTAAAAACAATTATATATTTATCATATTTAGAAAAATAAAATCAATAATTATATTTAGTATGCAAGAAATTACTTTTGGGGGAACAAAGGGTAAAAAGGTTTTAATTACGCAACACAATAATATATTATTGCTAATTTTAAACAATTGAAAACTCAAAATCATTTTAATACTTACAGCTTACATAGATAATTTTTATTTAGAGATGGAATTACAAAAACAAAATATTAGTTTGAATTACAGGATCATCTATTAAGTTACAGAAACAGCAATATTTAAAAATTGATAAAATTATTAAAAATAGATGACAATCTACAAATGATCAGAGTACAAAGGCTGACTATCAATAATGAATAATTAAATGACATTATGTGTGAAGTGCAATAAATATTTATTTAAAAAGTAACTAACAGCTTAAAAAATTCCAATAAGATATTTTTACATTTCAGAAATAAATTAAAAAACTTTAATTAAAATCAATTAATTTAATTTAATCATTAAAAGAATATTATTTAGAAAGAAAAATACTAAACTGCATTATTATGGAATATTTGTATATTAACAGCATATCACTATCAAACTTTAAACTTAATGTTATGTCACTGGCCAATAATCAAGGCATTTAACATGATATTGTCACCTTTTTTATTTCATTAATTTTTGTGAAAGTGTATTGGTTTTATTTATCTATTATAACAACTAATTTTCTAGTATTTATATTTGTACATAAGAACCAGATATTCAATGCACATAAATATTCTAACAAAGTGAACAATTAAGTATTGAAATCTTGGTATTTATGAATGAAAGCATTTACCAACTTGAAATTATGAATGAAAACAATTATCAGTAACTAATAATAAGGAAGTTAAATGACACTAACTGGATCAGGATGCACCAAATCAGCACCAATGACAAAACCAAGAGAATTGGTATCTTCTTTGACTTTAGTTGGCACATTTTTAACAGACAATGAGTTTGGCACAGGATTATTCTCTCCGGATTTAAGATTCCTCTGTGGCCTTGGTTTTGGCTTCCTCACTTCTTTTTCAAGAGGTATATAAAAACCTTGTTTATCGTCACTCACATTTTTCTCTGTTTTAATGTCATTAGGTTTATTATCTGGCACTTGAGGCAATACAACATGAATTTCATTAGCTGCTTTAGATTTTACAGGCCTTTTAATTGGCTCGACATTTGATATGGCTGCAAGTGTTTCTACTGGTTGATTTTGCCTGCAGGTTGTATTAGTTGTTGTCTTGGTAGCAGGCATAGCCTGCCTTTGATGCCTGTCTGGCTTGTTGACTTTGGAATACAAATCTTCTTTTGGTACTACTTTCACTGGACTAAAAGTTTGAGGTAAAGAGGAAAATGGAGTATCAAAATCTGTTGGATGTTTGCGCAGCAAATTGTGTCCATCAACATGAGGAGATGGAAGACCTTGTTTCAAAGACAAAGTAGGTTCATCAAAGTGCCAATTCACAGGCCTGTGTAAAGATTCGGGGCTTTTCTCATTTGTTGATGGATCATGGAGGAAAAAGTGGGAGCAATCATCAATGCTGTCTTTCATAAGATTCTCTACCTGTTCTTGTTGAAGTGATATTCGAGATATATCCAACTGCAAATCGGTAAGACTAGTATTAAGATGATCAATTGAAGTCTGAAGATCAATATTTACAGTTTCATTACCAGCATCAATTTTTTCAATAATATCATCCTGAATTGAAATTTGGTCTGATATGTCAGTTTGGTTTAGCCATTTCTTTTGCATACTGTCCAAGTCTGCAGCTATTTCCTGCATTGACATGCGTTTTACCATAGATGGTGAATTACAAACTGGAAGCACAGTTTCTCGAAGGGCAATGTCTGCTTCACCAACTTCTTTGCCAGTACCGCTATCTGGAGTACCAGCATCACTGTTCTGCCCCTTGCTGACAGCCTGGAGAAATGCTGCTTTACCTAATTTCTGTCTTTGCTTTTTCCAAAGCATTTCCATACGCTTTTTCTTTAATTCAATCTTTCTCTTCTTATCTTCCAATTTCATTTTAATATTGCATAATTGAGAATTGAGCGCATGGTCTACAGGCTCTGTAGGGGTTTCATGACCAGAGTCTGTTTGAGGGAAGTTGGAACTTACAGCATGCTGTTGTTGCCATGTAGTTGTATTGGGCAGTGCAGCAAAGGTTGTCTTCTTTGCTTCTCCGTCTGATCTCTTACCAGAGCTGGACCCTTTAGAAGCAAGTTTATCTTTCTCTAGCATTTCTCTTTCATGAGGCATGTATACAATATTAATGGAATGATGACTACTAGAGTCTCTTAACTTTGATAACTGTGCAAAACTCGTTGTCGAAAAGGTGTTCTTAACATCAACATCACTTAAACAAATTCCTGAGCTTTGTGAGCTAGAAGATTCAGGAACACTTTCAGCACCATGACTATTTGAAGAGCATTTTCTTCTATTGCTCTCTGTAATATTTGAAGCTGAAATGGATCTCATCGGTCCATCTACACCAGCAAGTTGATTATAATAGTCTTCCATATTTCTACGCCCTTTCCTTTGCTCATGCATACCATTTACATGTCCATCACCAGAAGAGCGCAGACCATGTAAACTACTTTCACTAAATTTTCTAAGCCCATAGTTCAAGGATTCTCTTTGAGGAGATCCCTGACAGTATAGGGGAGTTCTAGATGAGGGAGTAATACTTTTGGGTAAGCCATTATCATCAGTACTGCAAATAGAGGGTTGTGATTGATGACTGCTAGCACTTTCACCCTCTGCTGGAAGTCTTGGAATTTCAGAACTAATGTTTCTAAAATAAAAACAATAACAAAAATGAGGAGAAAAAAAATCTACAACCATCATAAATCTGTAAAGAAATAATCCAATGTGATTACTTTTGAAGTGTTGCAAATTCAAATTTATTTTCCTTTTTAAAATATTTTTTTTAAATACAATAATAAAATACAATACAATAATTTATTCTATTAAGCTTATAAGTATTGGGGGGGGGGCTATCAAAGATAGACTAAATGACAAAGAAATATATCAGTCCTGACTCATTACTGGAGGCATAATCATTTACCATAAAATTTATATTAAAAAAATCATTCACCATAAAAATTACAAATTTTTGAAATTACACTGAATGACTTTCCCTCTTTTGTTGAAAAATTGTCTATCAAACATGCATACAAAAATTATTTTCATTAATAACCAACTTTCATTAAACTTTAAAAAGAATAAAAGAAATAGAACAATAGCAACAGAAATAAGATTCAAAATGATTGAATGAGATTAATAATCAAATATGTAAAAATTTTATAGCAATTTATTTTAACTTTTCCAAGCAAATACTAAAAAAAAATCAATGATTCATTAAGAACTTATGAGGTTTAACAATTTAATTTCTTTGAAATAACTTCAACAAAACTTGAAAAATGTTTTAGGAAATACTTTTAAAACACTTTGACAGTTCCAAGTGGATAAAATAAAAATTTAAAAGTTATTTAACGAGTTCTCTATTAAAAAATTTAAAATGTTATTTAATAAGTTTTCTCATTAACAAGTTATTTAATGAGTAAAATAAGCTTTATGTTATGAAAAAAATAATGCAACTGAAACATTTTAACAAAAAATTACACAATATTTTAAAATTGAGCAACTTATATACATATGCATACCTTGGAACACTACCCACTGAATCAGTTGAGCTCACATGTGGTAAAGTAGTTGTTTTCCAACCATTAACAATACCCACTGAATTGGTCCTCTGCAACTCATTTGTTCCAATTTCATCTATCAGGAGAAAAAAAAAAAATCAGTTTTCTTAAATAATAAAAAAGGATTATAACCAGCAAACATATAGCGAAGAAATCATATTCCTTTCAATCCAAAACCTCTCTCTATATATGTCAATTGACTTTATTTGAATATAAAACTCCAATAATATGAATGTGAATAAATAAGAACAAAAATATTTCTACTTACCATTAGAGAAATTTGACTTTTTCGTGAGCACTTTCTCACAAAGTTTTTCTTTACTACCTGAATTTTTTGCACGACCCCTAATAGTATAATATAAATGTAAGTTATACAAAATAAATAAAAATATGAACAGTTTAAAAAATTATTCTCATATCTTTAGTCAATGTTAAATCATACATCAAAATTATTAAAAGAACCAATAAAAATAATGATAAAATAAAGAATTTATAGAATATATAACAGAAGAAAAACTATTTTCCCATTTATTTAAAATTTATGAGAGCATGACATAAATATATTGGTCTTTATGCTGCAAAGTAATTTTTTGTCACACGTCTTCAAAATCCAATAGTAAAAATGTTATTATGTTGAAAAATCATTAGTAAGGAAAATAAACATATCAAAATGCCAAAATATAAAATAGTTCTAACAACTGCAGAAAACAAATTACAGCAAAACCAATTTGAAAAGAAATAAAATAAGGAGATTTAAAAATTCTAAAAAATGGAAACATCAAAAAAATATTAATTTATAGGATATGTCAATAAAGTGAAGCAAACTAATATTGATGGTAAAAGATATGAAATGATGAAGAATGTTTTTCGATTCTATAAAATAATATAGAATCAGTATCAATATTAGATGAAACAGATTTTTTTCCAAAACAAGTTTTGAATCACATTTAAGTTTTTGTCTGAAAAATCCACATAAAGTTTACCTTCTAAACCCTTAGTTAAGACAGATAAAAAATGTAAAAATAAAATTATAAGAAGAAGAATAGAAAAGAAACACTTTGTTTGTCACAGAAATGGCAGTCACAAAAATATATTAAATTTCAGATGGAATAAGACAAATATTTTTAAAATTATATTAATATATAAAATTTTTATTAAGTCATACATCACTTACAATAATCTTTACTGTTTAAAAGGTCAATTTCATGATTTACAAATCCCCCAATCATATTGTTTCTCAAATTATGCTATATATAAAGTATTTATAGAAATTAGACTACTTTTAGTACTCAATTTCTATGCAAATTTAAGCCAATGCATTAAAGCAATCACTTCAATATTTTGTATTAATCTTTATTATTCAGATACATATATATATTTAGGTTTTCAGTGTCTTTCTCTAAATGGTATCTATAGTACCTACCACATTTGTTGTAATTATAGTAATTCTAAAGTAAATATTGAAGTACAAAGACGACATATTTGAGTACCCAATTTGATAAGTTTTTTAATGATTTCATGCAGTTTCATAATAATTGAAGTTAAAATCCTAATTCAAACTGGCTGTACACATTCTGTATTCATATTTATTCTTAATAAATCTAATATTTTCTATTATTATCTACTATTTAAAACAATAAATAATATATTTAAAGATAAAAATTGTATTTAAATATATAATTAAATATTATAATATTACAATGTAGTTTCTCCAAGTTTAAATATTTCATTTAAGTTGTATCGTTTTTTAATGAGGAAGTATACACATATTAATTTATTTATTATTCTTATTTTAATGGCACACACTTAAAAAAAATTGAAGGTTTCTGTTTAATAGAGGAATAAAATAATAGTATTTTTGTAGTAACTAATTAAAGTACTCCTGTTTTAACAGTATGCCAATAATGAATAATAATTAAAAAAAGAGTCATTAGCAAGCAATCTTTAACTGTCAATTAATTACTGTCATGCAATTAATACATAAATACCAAACTAGTTAGTATTATTCTTTCAGGATTTAAGATTTATTTACAAAATTAAAAGTTAAGCTCTTTTAGGTAATAATCTTTGTTGATTTCTTTAGGATACAGCTTATCAAAAACCGCACCAAAAATTTTAATAAAAGTCTATAAAACTCTTTTAAGAAAGTAATTCCTTTTTTTTTCATTGCAAATTCTTACAGACATTATTTTTATCTTCTATTTACTGCAAATTTAAAATAAATTAAATGAGGAAGCTGATAATTTTGAAATTTTGTTAATGCTACCAAACGTGAAATAGATATTTCATCATGGAATTACAAAATCACTTAAAAGCATTATCTATTTTTTTCCCAATAATATATTATGGAAAGATCAGTATAAGATATCAAATCAATTATCATTTACATGCTGATTCATCAATAAGTCAACATTAAAAAGATAATTTCACTTGGAAGAAAAATATAACATTACTTAATTCAATTTTAGGATAATTATATGTATTTCAAAATAGCATAACAAATTGTTCTGACTGATAATTCAATTTGAAAGGTATTTACAGTTTACTTACCCAGTTCTAATATCTGGCAAACTTGTAGTAGAACCACCATATGACTCAGACCTTAAATTTGGTATAGGACTACAAAGTGCTGGAGTTTTATGACTTTGAAAGCTGCTTAAAGACTTTGAACCTGAAATAAATGTATAAAGAAATCAAAAAAGCTACTTCTAACTAATCTGTACTAAAAAGTTAATAAATATTCTGAAACTTATTTCATTACTTAAGAACAGAAATGAATTTTGTTATCCTGGATTTCTCATTACTTTACTTTGTATTAATATCAATTCACACACATAAAAATTGAAAATAATGCCTCCAAGTGACTTCCAAGAATAACTTTGTATGATATTCCAGAATTTTTATAAACTTTTGTATGTATGCGTCTTTGCATTCTTAATCCTACACTTGTTCATTTAATAAAAAGGGCTGGGAATAAAAGATGGATAACTAAGAAAGTGTTGTTAATTGGTTGCTTTGAAAGTTTAATTTCATTGAAAATAGCCAACTTAATTACAGCAGAGACATAAGATGTATGGTATAGTAAGTAGTTTCTAATTAGCTACCATTTGATTAACAGAAATATAAACATACATTTATTGGTTGACACCCATTATTTTTCATTTGCGAAAAAAAGGTGTCGGTTTCAAAAGAATGCATTGCATTCTTTACATTCTTTCTTTCGTTTTGATTTCTCTCTTCCTCTTTTCTTTAATAATTTTTTTTCAATTGTCAAATCCTCAACAATTTGTAACTGACATATTAGATAGATTATGCAGATTTTTAAATCGGAATAGCAGCACCCCCTTTATTCATTTCTTAAGATAATGCAAGGAATTTGATAGATTTCTTTGTTTCTTTTCTGAAATTTTATAGCCTTTTAAAAACTATTTAAACAAATCTATAATAAAATGTTTTACATCTATTTTTTGATAATTTTTCTAAAAGGTTACAGAAAAAAAAATCAAAATTTAATTTTACTACACACTTTGTTTAATCTCAATTTTAACATGTTTTTAAAACCTCTTACTGAAATCTATATTTTTTATATTGTGTTGTATGTTTAAGGATTAAAGTATCCTCTCAAATGCTTTTTTTTTTGTCATCAATATTAATTTATTAAGTTGCTAAATAAGTACACATTAAAATTCCAAGACATTTTTGGTATAATATGTTATTTTTATATTATTGTAAAATACCAAATTGAGATTTACCAACTGTCATATTTTCACATATATGAAATGGGTGAAGAAGAAAGAGAGAGATTTTCATTTACTTTAATAACAACCTGTTAGAAAAAGGCATGGAAATAAAAAATTGCAACAGAGATAGGAAGATTTTATCTTGGGACCTGTGAAAAAAAAAAAATTGCCTCAATCATTTTTTACTGTTTAAATCTTAGCTGGTTCTCCATTACTTTGCCCAAATAGTAAAATATTTTTCATTGCAACTTATTAACAATATCAGATAATTTATTATCTTTTATTATATTAAATTTTTAAAAAATGCCACATTTAAATAGCCTAAATATTTTTCATTGCAACTTATAAACAATACTAGATAATTTATTTTCTTTTATTATATCAAGTGATTTTTTAAAAGAAAAACAAATGCCACGTTTAAATAGCCCAATGAAAAACATTTCTAATTACCTTCACAAAAAAATTCACTCAACCTAATATATGAAATAATCAAAGTGATAATTCTATATAAATACAGACTATATAATGCGAGGACAGTTTTTAAACATTAAACAATCAAGAATTTGTTGTAAAAATTAAATAAAATATAAAATACCGTACATTAAATCCTTTTAAGTTTTTGATAGCTACTCTAAAAATACTAAAGCTAGTTTTTCATAGAAAGAGTTAACAAACTCTTAATTAAGAACTATAAAAACTCACTTTCTAAAGGTATATGACTAGATTCTTGAACCCCAGTTTTTTTCCTTTGGGTAACACAAGATGCTTTATATATGACAAACATGTATAAAAGATCTGCAATAAAACCTAAAACATTCTCCTTGATAGATGGGTGTAAATAGAGTAAATCTTCTAAGGTGAAAAAGTGAATTTGTTTAGGTAAGCATTCTGAACAAAATTTCTTTATAAGCTGCAAGTTATATATGCTGTCACCCAGACTAATGGGATTATTCCAACAGATATCTGAAAATAAAGAAATAAAAATTTAATATCTGAAGATTAATGTTATAAGCACTCATTTAAATTTAATGCAAATTAGTACAAACCTCTATATCAATTAACAGAAATTTAAATTTTAAAAAGAAAGCTGATGAATAAAAATTCTAAATAAGTATTCATTGTTTAAACATATAATAATACATCTATAAATTACCAAATCTAAAGAGAATGACAAATGACTTAATATCTACTCATTGTTTTAGAATGCCTTTTCAGTAAACAAATAAACAAAATTAACAGGTCTCCAAGAAACTTTCTCGTATAATCTGTAATAAATGCGTCATCTTCTAGCACACACAATATTGTGGGCTTTGAACAAGGGCATAAACACAATCAATGCAGATAATTTGATATGCATTGATTGTGGTTATGCCCTTGTTCAAAGCCCACAGTATTGTGTGTGCTAGAAGATAACTCATTTATTACAGACTAGCCGCCTTTGGCGACCAGCTGGTTTACCATGAGTTCTAAAATTTTCGATTAAATTACATAATCATTAGCCTTGAAGTAACTCCGGGCATTGATTGGCCAGAAATTAATATTTTCTTTAAGATGATGGATTGAAAGTTCTAAAAGAACACGTTTTCCTAATAATATTCTTTAATTTTATGAATCAGTCAATTTTAATCATCGGTTATGCTTCCAAAATATTAAAAATATTTTTTCGGTGATGCCAAAATATTAAATATGTTTTTTTAAAGAAAGCGAAAAAGGGGAAAAAGTTATTGAATTAATGATACAGATATTGCAAACGATTATGGAAATATGCCATTAAGTCGGGATTTCAGTGCTAATCCTGTCTTAATTCAATCAGGTTTACCGGTAAATAAAGATGATTTATGGAATAAATGATTTAGATACTGCAAACGATTAAAGAAACCTTTGCTTTACATTTATTTTTTTAGAAAATATCTCATTTTATATTTATGTTATTTTATCCAGTCACGTGCTGAAAGTTGCATTTCTTTAGATTTGATTTGCGATGATAGTTTTTTTTTATTCGAACTTCCGGCATTCTTTTATTTTATCCAGTCACGTGATAAAAACTTGGTTAAAATATTTATTTAAAAATTCGTTAAAAATAGAAGCTTACGTTTAAAAAAAAAAAACCGATACCATTAGAAAGCTAATTTTTTAATCTTTAAATTGATATAAAAATCATGTTTGTGCAATAATATTTTCGGAAGTTATAGCGGAAAAACATCGAAATTTCGCTTAAATTTTCATTAATTCTAATTAAAAATTCGAGAAAAGGGCTGCTAGGTGCACATTCCCGACTTCCAAGGTATACATGTACCAAATTTGGTAGCTGTAGGTCCAAAGGTCTGGCCTGTAGAGCGCCAAAACACACACACACACACACATTGAGCTTTATTATAAGTATAGATTATACGAGAAAGTTTCTTGGAGACCTGTTAATTTGTTTAACTTTGAAATAAAATTAAGTTTCCCAACATGAGAATTTAAAGCTTCCTAGTAAAAAGAAGTAAACCAAATATGCATCCTGTTCGCCTTTTTTTTTATTAGAGGAATGAAGAAACATGTAACTACAATTTTAAGCAACAAGTTCACATATCAAAGTTACTGTATGATCATGTATGCATGCATGTGAATGTGAAGTTCTGCTGTAAATCTACACTTTTAATTTTAAAAATATGTAACGAATTTTATGTGTCTTGTAGTTGATACATTATTAGTTATGTTTATATGAATGCAAAAGCATAAATTGATAGATGTTTAACACTTGGGATTGCTTTGATTTAAAATTAGATCTAAATTTTAGAAAAACTATGTCACAAATTTCATCATTTAATTCTTTACATTTGTAGTTATCATGATCACTTGTATTTCTATAGATAAATGTTCTAAGAATGGATTTCATTCAAAATTTGACAGAAATCTTCAAATCTGGTATTAAGAAGAATACAAAATGTTACACATCTAACTCTCAATGCTTTTGAGTTATTATATCCGCTGACAGACAGAATTATAAAAAATTTCTTTTTCATACTCAGAGAAGTCTGAAATGTTAAGATTTATCAAAATCTCGTTTGACTATTTTTATGACTATGATACCTCCTTTTCATGTACATCACCTATGAGAAAGTAACAATTCATTTTACCGTTTGTAAGTTATATTATACTTATGATACATTTATATGATTTTTTTCTTGCCACAGAGATGATATTTTAAAAACAACAAGAGTGACACAATGCAAATTTTTTAATGTTGATTTGTTTCAATCACTTTTAGATATAAACTAATAATAAGTTAGTTCTCTTCTATTAGAACATCTTTTGACATTTCAAATTTTAAAAATTTCAGTGTCACAAAATAAAAAAAATACATAAAAATGAATAAAGAAAATGTGCTATTTACCTTGCCATTTAAAATACGTAGGGCAATAGAAACTTATTACAGCAGCAATGCAACAGCCATCACTTACATCAGCAATATCTTGTAAAATGGGGATTTTTGGAAGTTTACTCTCCTACAGAAATGAATAAACGAAGAATTATAATAGTTCAAGGAAAAATAAAAGTATAAGCAAATAGGAATAATATCATCATTATTTATTTATCCCCCCCCCCCACCAATCTAATTATCTAAATATTTTTATAGAAAAAGAAGGATTTGGATTTGAAAAATCCAAAAGTATTAAAATAGCATCTTATAATTGGTTTGCAACTGTCTGGAGATAACTTTTGCATCTAATTTTCTTTAAAAGAGCCCAGTATTCTATATCTACAAACATGAAATTGTCTACTTATTTATGCAGCTTTAATCAATGATATAAATTCAAAACCTAAAAACTATTAAAAACAAATCATTGTTAATCAGAATTTTTGGGGGAACAAATAGGAAATCTATCATTTGCATGATTTAAAAGGAATTATTAATCATATATCCAGAAAATTATAGAGAAAAAAAAAGTTTCTCAGATTTTTATAGATAGCTGCATTTATGCTCATTGAAAAAATGACAAAAATTAAACATGATCCTTACTCATTTATTTTTAAGATCTTATTAATTTATCTGTTTTATTTATTTATTATTTAAATAAATTACTACAGTAGCTCTTACTTCTTCAGCACTACAGTCAGCTCTTATTTCCTGTTCAAGTGCTTTACAACACTTATTTATCCATAAAATAGCAGCTTCTTCTGGGTTCGATGGCATTTCACTATTGATATCTACATAGGAAAATTTCCTATCAAAAGTAACAAAACGAGTATATATTAAAATTTTATCTCTAAAATAAACATGTTATAAAAAATTATTTATAACATTAAGAGTGCTCACAATTTGTTTATAAATAAAGATTAAAAATCAGTTATAATAAATGAAGTGCTTTTAATCGAAACTTTAAAAAAGTGCTTAATCGCATTGCTATAGAAAATATTTTAAGAAAATGCTTGAAACAGTAGCTATACAATCGGAATATTTCTACTGAAAGGTAATTTTATTAATATCTCAAACTGAATTAGATTGGATTAATTTAAATATTCAAAATATTATAAACACTAGTATCCATTCATATTCCCTTCTATCTTATTCAAAATCATAATAAATTTCATAAAACACAAACTTACTTCACTACTTGAACAATTTTTTCAGGAATAAGAACTTCTTTTATATATAATGACATAATACCTTCAATAACAGTCATATGAGCACCCTGTAATAATAAATAAATAACTTTTAGAGAATAGGCTATTGAGAAAAATATTTTAAGAATCTTTCATTCTAAAATGTTCTTCTTTAAAGTTGTTTCTAATCAATGTAAATATTTTCTAATCTTATACAAACAAAAGAATCTTGTCGCTTGAAAACATTCAAACAAATGAATACTAATTATGAAAAAAGGTTTCAACTAATAACAATAAACAAGTGATAGGAAGAAAAAAAAATTGCACAAATTACTGTATTAAATCTTTCAATAAAACCAACATGTATTCATGTCTTAAAATTTTATTTTATATTATAATTTTTAATTTTCTTATTAATATGTTTCACAACAAATTTAAATTGAAGTACATCAAAAGTCCTTTTTTAT
>JAPMOQ010038084.1:2189604-2218194 GCA_026543055.1 Argiope trifasciata | reverse complement strand
CAATCCATTGATATAACATAATAAAATAAACACAAATAAAATAAATAAAAACTGTAAAATTAATTAATTCATGTTTAATTCTGAAAAAAGTCAGTAAAAGGAAAAATTCACATTTAAAATACTACTCACATTTTTAAAAATACTTAATTTTTACATATTTTAGGCAAGAAATATGTCACATTGTTAAAAGATTAGTGATAACAGAGTGTATCAATTTATAAATTTTAGTGAAGTTGAACAGAAAATAGAGGAAATGTATAGTAAAAAGAACAGAACGAATTAAAGCTTCTAAGCTAAATATACTGAATATCATCAAAATTCAATCTGAAACTTAAAAATATTTAGTTTTATTATTTTTACATTTTATACTTTTGAATAAAAGCAAAAACTCCACGCTAAGCAATTAAATTATGTATTTTAAAACTGTTGCACTTTCTTTAACTGTTTGATTAGATTTTGCCACATATTTTAGTTAGTTAGTTTAGCAAGTTAGTCATAGAATCTTCCATTCAAATGATAGCTCAATATCTGTTTCTGTCCATTGCCTTTAATCATGGCTTTACATGAAGACCATCCTCATTGTGATAATAATTCAAACAGTTTAGTTAGTTTGAAAATCATTTCAAGATGTAGATATTCCAATGAGTCTTTTACAAACATTATCATTCATCTTGTTGTTCAAATGAAATGCTTCCTCGTTTCCATTTAAAAAAAACACTAATAAGTGAGAAACCTACTTTACAGATGACATAATTTTTTAAAAAAAATCTTCTCTTGCTTCTAGCATTAATTTCTCTACTGCAAACAATTTAAGACACAGAACAATATAAGAATAAAGGTAAATATTCATATTATAAAATTAAAATAAAACCGATTGAATGATAAAAAGTTGAAATGCAGTAGTATTTTCGGTTTCAATCAATATTAGAAAGCTAAAACACAAACTTTAGAAGTGTTATGATAATTTATTTCAGGTTTAAACACAAAGTAAGAAATTGCTCTACTTTAGGAAATTGAACAAACCACAATTGAGATTTTCCAATGGTAATTATATTTAGTCTACACTGAAAATAATATATTTTGTTTATTAGAATGAATAAATTATTATGACTGGATTTGAAATTGCTCCAAAAAGACAAAATTACTTCAAAATGTTTTTCTGCAATGTCATGCTTCAGATAAAACAGATTGATTTTCGAAATGATTAAATAGCTATGCTAAAAATAGTAAAAAAAAAAAAAGTCATCAGTGATGATTAAACTTTCTTGAAAAACATCTCTTCCAAAGATATTAGCTTTTTTTAATATGTCTTACTAACTGGGAGTTTTTACAAAACATTCATGAAAGGTGTGCATTCAATTTGGTTTATATCACGCTGGGGGAGAGCGAAAGTTCGAAAAATGCAGTCAACTGATCGCGGGTGATCCGTAGTATTTGGTCATATCTGTATGTCTCAAAACACAAAGAATTATCTGATTTAGGGCTCGATTATAATCTTAGTAAATCATTTGAAATTGAGAAAACAGTGATCCTCATAGAAAGTTATGTCTCGTCACTTCTGAATAAAGCTTTCTAGTATGGTGCAATAATTTGAAGAAGGGGGGAGGGACCGACAGAGCCATTTTCGACATCTGATTATGGTTAAAAATTTAGATTTCCGGCCCAAATCAGTTCTTGTGTAGCTTCAGAATGGATGCTAATATAAATAAACAAATATCCAATTTTTTTAGTTAATATATAATTTATTGTACAGATTGTATTGTGAAGTATATAACTTTTATTGTTTCAAGAGGCGGGAATGAAATGTTTAAATAAAAAAGAAATTTGTATTGAATTGTTTCTTATTTAATAATTACATTTAGCTCGTCTCAGCGAATTATTTTCTTAAACATCGAAATTGGTATGTTTGGTGCATTGGTATGATTTGATGTGGAATCCTCCAAACACGTTGCAATAACATAATCTATATTAATTGGAATTTTATTTTATTTTTGCATTTTTAAATGAATTTTCGGGCCATACATTTGTGAAACCTTCATTTTTAAATGGAGAACGAAGCGACCAAATTTCTTAAAATATGCGTTAGACTAAATGATTTATCGGGTAACAACGGACTTTATTTACAAGTGCATGTCACACAAAAATGGGCGATGTATGAAAAGATACATACATTCACCAAGTTTCTGGTATATATTACAAATATTCAATAGGTGCGACTTTGCTTCATCCGGGATATGTTTAAATGGTAATCAAATTCCAATACAAAATTCTTTGGTGATTTCGCAACTTTTCCACATTTGCGTAGTTGCAAGTTATCCGTATTTGAGTAGAAATACAAGCAGAATGCCCACAACTGAAAAACACTTTACATATGTCATACATTTTTCTCTAGATATGACACCATCTTTCACAGTACCGATATTCCATTTAGTTTGTTTGCATGAGAGTCAAGAGGCAGACTTTTGATATGGGTATATATATATTGTCTGGTATCAACCGTCATAGTAGGTTGTATGCCTCTTAATACAGTGCTTTTTAAACTCGATGAATTTTTAAGGCGTACATTCACAGGCGCATTTAAAGTAAACATTTCTCTTTTAGAAACTCCAAACTGAAAACCGTTTTATTTTTACAGATGACACGATGTTATAAACTTTGATTCTCTTCTGTTTCTTCCTCTCCTCGCCCTTTTTTTTCCTATCGCCTTTCTCTGTTTATACCAGCTAAGCTTTTGTTGCTACAATTAAGATTTTGTTAAACTGACCAGTCATTGAATTATTCCACTTACAACGAAACAATACCAATAATTTTTTTAAAAAAAATTGAATTCAGACTCTCTATTTCCATCTTATTAAAAAAAAAAATGAAAGTTCAAACCAAAAGCATCTGCAATCTTTATGTGCCTCCGATTACGCAATTTGAGGGCGATGACGCATTGATGACGTAACAGTGGGAAAACCATAACACAAACGTTGTGATGAATCAAGACCTCAGGCGTATAAATATTTATTTTAGCAGAGAATGGAATTGTTCAAAGATCCAGATGTTTCGAATTTTGTCTTTTTTTCCCCCCTCTTACAAAAAAACTTTTAATCTAAAAATTCTTTATAAAACCATTTTGCATTTCAGTTCATGTCATCTAGAAACCGAGATATTAGTAAATAGTTATATTATAATTAGCTATAACTTAATTGGCCGGTGTCCTGGCATAGAGGTAGAGCGACTTCCAGGTGATCTAGGCATCCCTGGTTCGAGTCCTGGTTAACGCGTGGTTGTACTTTTGTGTTCTATCTGTGAGGTGCGTAAATGTGTCACCCTATAAAAAAGGGTTGTGCAAGCGAATGCGACGCATGAAGTAGCTAAGCCGTACTCTTGGCTCTAGTTGGCGCTACTGAAAACACAAGAGAAGCGCACTCGGTTTGAACTGCTGTCTTCGTAACAGCGGGCTTATCCAATAACAAGTGTCATTAGAAACAACTTTTTTTGTATAAATTAGGCTTTTATTCTAATCATTCATTTGTTTTATACTGAAATAAATTAGGAATGTCGAATATAACTCATGTGGATTGCTGAAATCATATTTTTTTTTTCATACTAGCCGCCAAAGCCAGCTAGTATGGCCAGTTGGCTCGCAATAAGTAATGCATTCTAAAAATTTTTACTAAGTACTGATGTACCTTGCTCTCATTATAATTTCGTAATCAAATATATTTAAATTTCGATATTCATGTAACACATATTATTATAGAAGCCCTACGATTATTTGTTCATTGTACTATATACCTTTCTGATTAGCAATCAGCTGTCTTGGAATTATGGGGAAAATGTCAGCGACATTGAAAATAATAACACAGCAATAATTTAATTTTATGACTCAGTCAGAAATCGCAGTAAAATGCAGTTCTTAATTTATTTGTTGTCATTTTTTATTTTCATTCACTAATGCTATTTATATAATGTTATGAGACCACAACCATAATTTTTTGAATGCATTTTTTTTTTTTTAATTCCTGGATATTAAGCAGTAACATCTTCACTATCTCGAGCATTTCTTCTATATCGTAACGTATAAATCTTTATATTATTTTTGCACTTTAATGTCTTAGATTTTAGCTCATAGATTTCAGCCCTGTTGCGTGTCTAATGTGTAAAGAAAATTAGAACTACCCCATTAGAACCTTTTTATTACATTATATTTTGGTCGAATTTTACTTCAAATTTGTCAATTAAAAAGAAAGAAAAGGGGATTAACGCAGAATATAGTTTTTTTAATGTACTATTTAATTAGAAAACACAAAATAAAATTTAAACCAGTGCTTAAAAAAATGGCCTCGAACGTGGACAGTCCCCTTAATATGGTTACATTTTTTAATACATAAACGCCATTCATTGAAAAAATATTTGAGTTGTTTCGTAACGGTGAAAAATAAAAAGAATAAACTAATGTTGACAAAGAATTGTATCAAATTAATCAATTATTATCGTAAAAATAAGAAAATATAAATTCGATAAATTACCTCATGATCTCTATAAAAGAGGTTCTATTAGATCACTTGGATGTTGAGAAAGAATTGTATAAAATTAATCAATTATTATTGTAAAAATAAGAAAATATAAATTCGATAAATTACCTCATGATCTCTATAAAAAGGTTCTATTATATCACTTGGTATGTCACCTTCAAAAGCTTTGGATAATAGCCATAACACAGATGATTTTTCTTTGGCCTGAAAAAAAAATATTAAAGTTAGATTAAAACAGCAATTTGTATAAACAAACAATTAAATCAAAAAGAGAAGAAAACATTAATTAATTTGATTTTCAAATATTTATTTTAAACAAATAGTAAAACCTAATTTCCTAATGCTTCGTAATTAAATATTAAAATAGTGTTCTGTAACTTAAAAAAATTATTCAATTTTTCCTTTCATTTCGAACTAATATCGGAAACAACAACAAAAAAGAAAAGTATGCAGTTTCGCTTATTGCATAATGTTGACACTATAAAATTAATTCTACTTTCACACTCGAATTAATTAAACTAGATTTGTCAAAATATTTTGCAACAAATCTATAAAAAATTCAATGCTAGAAAAGTGAAACAATTTATTTCAATTATTTTCACTATATCACAATCGTTCATTTTAGAACAGATTATGTTTTGATGAAACAAAGAAAAATATTTTTATAACAGATTTTTTCTCCCTCTTAAATATCCTTTGTATGTGTTCTAAGAAGTAGGAACTATTCTCTTTCCCCAAAATTTTAAATTATAGAAATAAAAGATCGTGCAATCAATATAAATATTCTAAGTGAACTTAAATAATTTATATTTATAAACAAATCTCGAATAAGTATGGAAAAGATTTTTGGTATTAATCACGAATTAATTTCTTTATTTTATTATTTTTAATGATTCAGAATTTTATAACCAAAAAGTTAATTGTACATTATGGGGAAAAAAACAAAACGAAATATCTGTTACAAAATTCCATTAAAATGTGCACACTTTAAAATAATTAATCTTATTAAAAAGGGTTTAATAAAATCGAAGTAATATTTTGGAGATTATTAATATTATAAGGAGGAATATTGTAGCTATTGTATAGAAAGAATATTCTAGATAATTGAAGTTTAAACGATTAAAAAAAATCGTCTGCAAGTTTCTGGAAATTGCAAATTGAATGAGAATAAACAGCAAGTGCAGTTTTCATTCTCATAACAGTTATAATAAAAAGATTCGTTATTATTCTTGAAGTTTTAAAGATGTTTTAGATGATCTTTGATAATTATTTACAGGTAGTTAAATTTTTAAAAGATAATGAAATTTAAAGTCCATAATATGCTGAAATCTAAGCACACGAATGAAGAATTCTTAAAATTTGATGAAAAGATGAATTCTTGAATCTGATGACTTTCCACTTTTACTACACATAGAATATTAGAATTTTCTCAACACTCCTTGGCAAGCGTTAATTATTGAAGTTCAGAAAAGCTGGCCATAATGTTGGATAATGTCAGAACCGAAAGAAGCGACAGCACATTTTATTATAATATATATCTTTTGATGCAAAGGATGAAAATATCAGATATGAATGGATTAAAAATTAAATCAGTGAGTATTTCTTTTTAACTAAATGTAAAAATGGATAATTTGCAAGAAAGATGCGGTGTGTTCATTTCAATCATTGTTTCATTGCTAATTTTTTTATACAGCGATAGGTTTATATATATTCTGAAATAATAGATCCTGCATAAGTATGCACTGCTAATTAGAAAAATTCTTTAAATGAGCATCAATAATTTTTTTATTGTTTACTAATTATATTATTAAAAATTAGGAAATTCTGAAATTTCACACAATTTTCTGGTTTCATTAGTCAAATTTAGTTAAAGTATTTTTGAACCACTAATTAAGCTTTAATATACACACATACACAAAGTTCCATTTTTCTTCGAAAACAAAATTTTGCGATATAAATTTACTGAGTTATCAAGATTTAAATTTCATTAATTTAAGCCATTTTAGACAAGAGGGGGTCAAAAGTTTTAGCAATAAATGAAACATTATTATTATGATCAGTTTTATTTTTTTAATTAATTTTATTCTATTTATAAAAACAATAGTTCTTTTACAATAATAATCGATTTAAAAGCGATATTATATGCATTCATATAAAGTAGGAACGGAATTTTTTAAGTAAGCAAATTTTACTTCAGAAAGTAAATATTCAATAATAAAATAAATAAAAGAATTTTTTAAATAATTATTTAATATTTAACTATATATTCAATTACTTTATGTTCCTAATAATTATTATTCATTTATTTATCATTGCTCTAATTTTATGGCATTCAATTACAACTACTGATTATTTATTCAAACAATAATAAAATAAAGACAATATATTATTAAAAAAATTATTACTCATTATTTATCTAACCATATCAATGTTCGTCCACTCTTAACAGTTCACAACATAAACTGTAATCAAGGAAATAATATGAAACTTTCTGATATGCTGCAGCAATTCTATCAAATGATAGCGAATAGGTTTATCAACACAAAATTAAAATTGATTTGTGTATTAATTAATGCCAAATGACCGAATTTATCATTCGATGTACAGTTCATTAAGACGATTTTAAAACCAAAATCTCAGTTCCGTATAGTAGTAAGTGAGCGTTTAATTTATTCTTTTTAATTTACAATAATTTAACACAAAATCTATGACACTGATTTTAACCATATAAGTGATCTATTTATTTATCTAAAAGAAGAAAAAAATGCGTGACCAATTTTACAAAAAAATACATGCTTATTAGATTTACTGACAATTTTTTTACAAATCTGAACTACGCTACATAAACAGCATTTTTTCAAAACCAGAAAATGACAAAAAGCAGCATTCGCACTAATTTCACATTGGCGTTTTTCGGATTTTTTTAAAGTTCCTGTCTGTTCCAGCACGTCGGAACCTAAAATAACTTGACCTACACCGATTCGATCTCAGGACGCTTCGTCTTTCATAATAAATAAAATGTCTTCGTTCACAATTCGAACCAAAGTAGTAAGGTTCCATCCACACGATCTAACTGGCCTAAACCTCAGGCCGTTCCGCTTCTAGTTGATTTATTCGGTTACGTTCATTATAAATCAATTAGTTGGTATATCCGCCATGCGGAATTCAAGTACTTTCTTACAAATTATTTTGAATATAAAAACATGTTTTAAAACTTGTAGTAGATAACATTGAAGTTAATGTAGTTTTTCAAATGTTAATTGATTAATTAATGATATTTAATTACTATTTTAATAGTTTAAATAGAGTTTTAGCAGTTTGTCATGAAAGTTGAAATCAACAGGCAGTAGCTCAATCGGTGAAATGCAAGAATTTCGGTATTTTTCAAGTGAAGGTGAAGAATGCGAGTTCAATTCTGATAAAAATCAATAATTTTTTGATAATTATTTTTAAAAAAGTAACTAAAATATAAAAAAAATCTTTGCTGGCCTAAATAGGAATTGAATTTTTAAAAAATATTTTTTTGTTACAGGTTATATTTTATTACTTTTATTCCATATCACATAATGTTGGCTTGTGGATCTTGGCCATATGTAATTAATTGAAAAATAAAGACATGTCAGTTTATTCTTTTAGTTCATTTAGACAAGTAAATAAATACTTTAAGCTAATTTTGAATAAAATTTATCATATATGCATTAAATAGGAATTTTAAAAAATAGTAATAGACCAAAGTCTTACTGTTATTGTGTTTCAAAATCGTTTGCATTAAATTTTAAAAGAATTAATAGAAGTTGAAGAAAAAATTGCACAGACAGGAATTTAGTATCCCAAACATGAATTTTAAAATGGCATTAAAACAATTTCTGTAATATAATATGCTATAAAATTACTGCAGAAAATGGCAAAATTTCGGTTAATATTTCTAAATAGTTTTAGCATTTTGAAAAGTTGATGACATACTATTTCTTGTCCTAAGGAATGTCTGCAAAATTTGTTTGAAATTGGTGCACACATTTATGAGGAGATGTAGCCTATGCATACATAACCACAATGATTTTTATTTCTGAGACAGAAAGAATGAGCGCGATTCCGGAATTGTTCTTTAGTCATTGATCTTGATTTTTGCCCTATTAGATACTTTTTTTGTTCATTTTTTTTTGTCCATGTGTATGTGATATATGATTATCATGAAGTTTCTGACAGTATTATTTTAATTCAGTTCGTTAATAATCCAATTTTATTTTAATATTAAATCTAAACAGCTCACTTCATCTGTCTTCTCATCCCTGTTTTGACGAATTAAATTCATAGTATAAAGCATGCGCCAAAGCGCGAGGGGTTTTAGAATCCATTGTGAAACAATAGAGTTAGATGACTATGACGCTCCGAAATCATTAATTACAAATCACATAAATATGAAGACATGAGACCATTAAATTTAACATGTACCAATACACAAGACGGAAGTCTGATGGTACCAGACTTTCAATTCTAACAGATGCACGCAGAACTCTCCTCAATAAAGCGTGTAGTGGTGATGGGTTACTGGCGCATTTTATCACTTTGAATTTCTACAACGTCTTTAATCATTTTATACAACAAAATAATAACTTATTACATTGTAAAGAATCAGGGTTTACAAGCATGTTAAAAGCATAAAATCACTTCCATAATCATATAATCACAAAGGAATCGCCAATCAAATAAGAAAGTTACATAACAAAATAAGCACAATTTTCTATGGGAATTTCTAGAATAAAGTTACAATATCAGATTTATGTTTATTTTTAAATGTGTTTTCCTGTATTTTTTTTTAATAAGTAAATCCCCCCCATCCCTTTCGGATTCAGCAAGAAAAATGAGCAAAGGGTGAATCGTTCCTGATTAATGCTAAATTTTTAATTCCATCCAATTCATTTAATGAAAGCATTTTTTGGTCAATTCGATCAATTATTAAACTATTCATGCTTGAAAATATAAACAATGATTTTTATTTTTAAAATCAAAGTTTTAGGCAAATTTAAATATATAAAAAAAGGATTAAATAGCGTCATTTTAACTTATAAAATAAAAATCCACATGATTTATCTAAATGTAACATTAATTGGCCAATAAAAGTTTGTTTTCAAATTTAAAAAAAAGGAACAGAAAAGATTTAATATGAATGGCAAAGAAAATAATCAAACAAATTAACAAAAAGTTTTAAAACCACAACAAGAGCCAAACGATTAATCTTATAAATAAATACGGTTATTTCAGCTCAATTATGCAGTAAAATAATATTTTGGGGATAGTTATGTATATTTCCGCAAAATATTCTCGAAATAGAATTTTAAAGTTCATTTTCCCCCCGAAATTAATAATAATCTTAATAGGGGTATAACAGTATCATTCAATTAAAACTCATTAGTAATATTAAATTCACTAACTATTTTATCTTTTTATGAACGAATTCTTTATTTGATTCTGGTTTATAAAGTTCCGGGTACATTTTTTTTTTTTTTTTCTTCTTTTGACCAATGGTTGAATTGATAGAAGGCAGCATCAGTAATCATTTAAGTGCCTGCCGATTAATAGTTTCAAATAAAATGATGAGAAAATGAAAATAAATCTTCGAAATAAAAAACGATTATTGGTGTATTGAATGACCGCTTCGTGACAAGGATTTTCGAAACTTAAGAACCCATATCAAAAACATATGAAATTAGAAACCACAAGTTACTTTTAGCTTTGGATTATTCGAAGAAATATGGTAATCATAGACATTGGATTTATCATTAGACGTTGTACGTAAAAAGTTAAAGTTTCGAAAAATCTAAATGAACCCTCCGCCGCACATAAAACGGCGATGAAAAGAAGGCGTGACCTTCAACGGCACGTTGACCGTTGCTTCTTCCAAGTAATAGAATACATGACTACCTGTCGTAGCTATGTAGTTTAAGGCAAAGCAAAAAAATAATAATGATATTATTACGATAACAAATGAGCACGCAACAGTGGAAATGTACGAACAAGTAAAACTGTATTTTTAGATATATTTTAATTGAGCTATTAACTATTCAACTTGCTAGAACTACGTTATTTCCGCTAAAATTATTTTTATGTAAGCACACAGATGTGTTGATACATTTTTAGACCGATTCCGATATAGAATTAAAAAAAAATAGTTTTGAAATCAAAATTTTTGGCAACAACTTACCGTTTAAAACAAGAAATATCGTCTGCATATTTTAAAATCGATTACAAATCAGAAATTTAAAAAAAAATAATTTTGGAATCAAAATTTCTGGTAACAGCTTATTATTTGAAATGAGAAATATCGTCTGCGCATTTTTGACAAATTCCGATAAAAAAAAATTCAAAAATGGAATAAAAATGTCTGGCAACAGCTTATTATTTCAAATGTGAAACATCGTCTGTTACTTTCACATTTATTTTTCTATTAATTTCCACATGTAAACAAACTGTAGAATAAGTTGAAGAATGTTTTCGCTTTCCGAATGAAATATTCTCGTATTGTAATACAAAAATGCTACGAAATCTATGGTGTTAAAAGTTAAAAAGTGCAAAATAAGCAACATTATTAACTGGAAAAGAAGAAACCCTACTACTCTCAATATCATTATAGGGAAAGGAGATTCCAAATGAATATCTGACAAAAAGCGAGTACTATTCCAAATATTTTTAAAGTTTCATCGTTGATAACAAGAAAGAATAATTTGACGCAAGAATCCAATAAGTTCTCAAATACATCTATAGCAACGATAAATAAAATAATAAACCAATGTTTATAATTCAAACCAACGGGAGGAGTCTCCAAAAAGCTTTCTCGCATACTCACTAACAGCCTTATTATGCTATAGAACGTCTTACATAGCATAGGCATATAACAATTACAAACCCTTAACTTTTAACGTGAATTTAAAATTTTTATTGAATCTAAAAATAAAAATCTTTTGGTAAGCTATATGGCAAGTTAAGTCAAGACACGCATTAAAAATATCCAAAAGTCGAATTCATGTTTTCAACACATTTTTCTTAAATGATTGAAAAAAACTGACAAAACTGCATTTATGCTCTCAATTTTTCCCATACCAAATTTGATATATTTAAGTCGTTGCGTCTTTAAATTATCTCATTTATTTATTTCTGAAAATAGAGACCGACAGAAAGTCAACCCGTAGGTAGATTTGGCACAAAATTTCATAGTTGAGAACACTATAGATCTTAAATATAAATAAAAAATTTTATCTACCTAGCTCTCTTCATTTTGTAATTACATGTTAATTTATATTCGAACAGACGGGCAGATGGACATCCTGTGAATAGATTTTGCCGAAAATTTGATAGAAATCTGTATATTAGGTATAAAAATCGTATACCAAATTTCAACTGTGTAGCTCAAAACCTTTTGAGTATCTTTGCCACAGACAGATGGATATTTTCTAAAAATGTGTGTTTCGAACTTGTGAAAACGAAGAGATTCATCAAAATCTCGAGCTCGATTTGACGACTACTATACCTTCTCTATACTATATAAACGAAAAAGTAAACCTTATAAAAAATGAACTGTGCTAAACATAATTACCAAGAAATAAAATAAGTATGATTAACTGAACAATAAAATAAGTAAATTTATAATAAAATTCTTGAGATTTTTTTTTCCTTTAGAATTATTACATAAAAAGAAATTAATTAGTCTCAAGAATAATAAATTTCAATTCCAAAAAGTGTTAATATCTGTTGTTGATGTAAAAATGCAATTACACAGCGATAAAATTTTTCTTTTGAATAGTTAAAATTCAAAACATAATTTGCATATTTTTAATGTTATTTATTTCTTCTCTCCAATCTAATTCAGTTTACCAAGGGGTCACTTTGACCCCCCCCCAAAAAATTTTTTTTCATTAATTTCCTTTTTAAAAAATATTGCCGTATTTTATGAGAATATTTTAATTAATTTTTCCTCTAAAGCATATAATTGCAAATATCTTATTCTAGTTTCGGAGAAATGTATATAGTACGTGTATATCTACTATAACCGAAGGGTCCATTTTGACCATTCGAATAAATATTGTTTAGAATATCGATTACGAAAAGGGCATCCAAAATATGCTTTCGATTTTTTTTTCCACTTATGTGGATGATATATATTTTTGTATACCAATAATTAATTGCCAAAGATCAGCCTATAATCAGACTTTTTCGCATTTATTGTACACCAATGGGATACATTTCAATAATATGTAATGATATTAACTGTAGCCGATTGATGAACAATCGATGCAAAAGATTCTATTAGAGTGCGATCTTTCCACACTGTGATAAATGTGTTAGAAAATGTGCAAGAACAATAGATTTCTAGCACATTCTTTTATACATTTATAAAAGTGTGTAAGAAACTTCCGGGAAAAATACTACGGTAGTACTTCTAGAAATGAATTTCAGCTTCCCGCCTTCGTTCGTGGCCTGGATAAATTTTTAAAAAATTGACTATATTTGATGTTGATATTCGAGATATATTCAGCAAAATTCAATGTCGGACAGCAGCGAAAAAATGTTGCACAATAAATTTGCAAGATAGAGCTATTTTATAGTTTCAAAAATGAAGTTTTAAAGAAACTGATATTTTGATTTCATAGGAGCAGATTTTAAGTCTTATACAATGCTTCGCTTTAAAGCAACAGAAGGTTACTTATTTTGTGACGGATTTTGCCATTTTGGATTTGCGGTCGGATAAGTAAAAATACATTTTATTCTCTACGAAACTACCTTTTTGTTTCAATATTCTGAACTGACCACTTTTCGACTATTCTATCTCATTAAAGGGAAAGACACGGAAGGATGAGCGCATTTCCGGAGTTAGTCATTCTTTGATTTTTGATTTTCGCTCTTTAGGATACTTTTTTGTTAATTTTTTTTACGTGTCATTTCTGACATTATTATTTTGATTCAGTCCTCGAATATTACGATTTTATTTTATTGTTAAATGTAAATATCGTCTCAATTCATCTTTCCTCTCATCCCTATTTTGAAGATTTAAAAACGTCTTAACGCATGGACAAAATGGCAGAGAGTTTTAGTATCCGTTGTCAAACAATATATAATTCGTCAAGGAAAGAGCATTTGACTTCAACATTGGATTTACCGTATTCTTGCACACTATACTGCAATCCACCCTCCACTCTTTTTTTTTAAGAGAACAAAATAGAATACGGTTCCTTCCGGTTAGAGAACAGAAATTTGTACACCAGACCATTTAAGTCTTAAATTTAAATCGGAAATATGACAATGAATGTTCAAAGTTTAGTTTAGTTATATTAACGACCCGTTACACTAGGACTATTTTCGGACGGACATCGTAATTTTGAACGGTGATCAGATGGTGAAGACGACACCTGAGCTGGCACTCCCCTCTACAAACTTCAACACCACACCGGCGGAAGGAAGTTTGTATCCCTCAGGGATTTAGTGTGCATCAGACCACCCGCTTACACGATGGTTCTTTGGTAAAATCAGGTAACGAACCTGAAACCTTCCGGTTCTGAAGTAGAGATATTATATATTACCACCAGGTTACTGCAGCCCCTCGAATATTTTCAAACATTTGGAAATGCAATGCATAAAAACTTTCTTTAACTAGGCAAAATCTTTTTTTTTCTTTTCCCCAGGCCCTTTCTCCCAACATCTGAACTTTGATTCTGAATTACGTGATTTTTTTTCTCTGGTGATAATTTTGGAAATTATTATTCGTAGGCGAATTTTCTGGGAAAGTATCTAAAATCAATTTAATGTTCGCATGAAACAGAATCAGATACGCAGTCTATTTAATTTCAATGTCGGCGAAGAAAAAGGACTTAAGCTAATATATGTGTAGTTAGACATGAGCAATTACATTCGTTATGTGACTATGAAATAAAGAGAAATTTATTTTCTAAATTACACACGAATCAAATTGAGGAATGAGTGGATTCCGAACTCAAGATTCTCCAACTAGAAGCTCATTCTACCTCTCAGTACCACAATCTCAAAAGAAAAAACTTATCATTAAGTAATACTGAAAATAAGAAAAATTTGCATTATATTTTAAGCATTCATAACTAATGCTGAACCGATTTTTGATTTATCGAGAAAAAGAATTCCATATTTTTGAAAAATTCAATTGTTTGATACGAGTTTTTGAAAAAATATCGATCTATCGAAACCATTGACACGAATAATAGTTCACGATAAATCGTGATACAATAAATCGATATTCACAATTAATTTGCGTTTTCGATTTTGTTTTGGTAATCGGTTAAAGTTTATTTTTGTCACCCTTCATTCTTTTTCACCTTCATACATAATTTTTATTGATATTTCTATAAATATTGCCATGTTCTATTATATAAAAATACTCGTTTTATGCATGCCATTTTAGAATGAACAGCCTTCTGTTTGATTCCATTATGGAAAATTATAATAATAGCGGTTATCAGCAAGTCGTTGGCTGTCCTTTAATTTCTAAACATTCTTCTTCAGTAATAAAAGCAAAAGAGATTAATTCAAATTGAATCCATAGTTTTATTCGCAGCTCAAATTTAACATTCAAGCGTACTCGCATAAAAAAAGGGGTTAAGTTTATTAAAGGGATTTAAACAAAATTATTTTCTAGCTATTTTTATTCAAAAGCAAACAAATCGTTTTATTATATAAATTCAAACTTCCTTTTATTTGGACTAGTTCTGATCAGTCAATAAGTTGAAAGATGCAATTTATAACAGCTATAAAAAATGACATCACGATATATCAAATTATATCGATATGTGTTGGACGATATGAAGTTCGGTCATATTCATAACATAAGTACGTAGGAAAAATAATGGAAGTTAAACCATGAAATTATTTGATATTTTGATAATAAAATTAACCTAATCTATCAGTGAAATTTTTGGCTGAATTTTTGTTTGCTTGGCTGAATCACCTCCTATTCGGTTTACACTATTAATTATTCAACGACCAACAGATAAAATTAACAGGTGGTTGCAGATTGAAATAGCCTGACTTGTAAGGATTAAAATACCTCTAATGACAGTAAATTCACGATGCGGATGAAAATCAGTGAATAGTCTCCTTGACATTTTATTTTCCAATAAAGATGTTATACTCTCCCCACCCCCCCGGGAAATCGTAGATCCTAGGGAAGTATCGCGAGAGCTATGTCTTGAACATGAGTTTTAGTTTTGTTATATGAACGTCCCGTTTAAAGCAAGACGAGGGCTGTTTTGGGACGGATTTCGTAATTTTGAACCAAGGTCAGATGACGAGGACGATATCTGAACTGGCTCCCCCCCTCCCCACAGTCTTGCACATGAGAGTTAAGTGCTTCGTAATATGGCAAAAAACATGATAGTTGTGTATTACTCTGAGCCACTGACTAACCTAGCGTTGTTAACAAGTGCATTAAACGCGATTTTGGCGATTTTTTTCCTCCGATAATTCGCCAACATGCTGTTAACGATTTTATTATCTTTACTGTGATCACGTGTACTCTAACAGCAGAACAGATTACCTACGAATGGATTTCGTTTAACATTTTATACAAGCTTACAAACATACCATAAACAAAATTTCATTAACACGTTCACTGTCACTACCCTCGCCTGATATTAGAACCATCTATCTAATCAGATGACCACTTTGCTATCTTTTAACTTAGATGGTTTGGTCCTAGAAAAGAACGCAATCAACGAGTTATATCGTAGTTGGCAATCGACGTATTAGCAAAGATCAAAACACAATTTCATTGCTCAGCTACAATTTTTTTTTCACACTTGTTTAAAACAAAGCGTGAGTAGCATTTAATTAAAATAAATGAAAATGTCTGTGTTCGTTAATAAAAATTAAATTTATTCTTAAAACTAAATTTCGCAGCAATCTGTTTATATGTAAGTATTTTGAGATGATATGAAGAGTTATCTCTTTAAACATTTAATAGCACATTAAATTGTAAAAATTTTAAATAAATGAGAGAAAAAGGTATTTCTAAAGTTTCAATATTTGAGATTACTAAAAAACACTGGCAATTTTTCTCATATAACTATTTTGACAGCTAAATGAGTAATTCGATAGTGCTCAAATTTTCAAAACATTGCTGCATAAGGCATTATGCCGTACCAAAAGACGGTTTATCATCATTAAAACATATAAAAAAATTTCGACGTTCTATGAGATGCTAGATAAAAAATAAATTCATTGTTTTAACACAATCTCAGAATCTAAACAACACAGATGCATTGTAGAATAATGAACACTTATTCATAAAAATAAGAGGAAGACATTTTAAAACATAAGGGGGAAAAAAACGCGGGATTTTTCTACAGAAGACAGTTAGTTGAATTACTAATTGGTTAAGGTAACATCCAAAGGGAATTTAACTCTTCGCGGTCTATTGATTTTATTAATGTGCTGGTAAATAAAATTGAAAATTCTCCGAAGGTTATAATGGTTGGAGAGCTTAAAGCGTAATTTAAAAGAAATTTAGGAAGAACCTTTATAAGTATATCAATGAATTACGTTTAGTTATGTTGGACTTATTCAACCAAAATGTGATGGTCACAAAAAGGATGAAGTTTCTTTGAACTATTTTGTCCAAATAAACAATCGAAAGGCAAGAAATTCTTATGAACCCCATTAACGAAAATTAAGTTTGCACAAAATTAAAAAAGAACGTTTCAATGTTTCGGTAGAAAATTCTATATGATATCTGAATTTCAAACATTACAGAGAGATAAGATAGATCATATAAATAAGTATGATATTAAAATTGGACTTTTACGAAACTAATCTTTAGAACAAATTGTATTGTCCATTCGAAAGAACTGATAAGAAAAACAAACATACTTATAATTTAATAAATAGCGGTTACAATTTAAAAAAAACCAGTAACCAAGTTTCACAGAGAAATGCATACGAACCCTGATTTGCCGTTTCATCATCTTGGCTCTTTCCCTTCGACTTAAAGTGCTGGTCCAGTCACTGCCACCATCACTGCATTTTGACGACACATAACTATTCCTACAACGCCGATTATTAGCACTTTTGAGTCGGGCCACTCGAGCCCGAACTTGATCAAGATAATCCCGAGACAGCGACAACTTGCACCTACTTTGCAGTTGATCCACGTACAGCCAATTGTACACATAAGCATGTTGCCTGGCTAAAATGGTGGCCAGTTGTTCTTCACGGCCACAACAATGTTTTGCACCAGGTGGTGGATGAGGTGGCCACTTTGAATACGGTCGCTGATGAATCTGAAGAGTGGAGAGTGACCAGTCACTGGTGTCAGTCTCGAAACCATCTTTACGAGTTCGTCGGGTTCGGGCATGGCGACGAGCACAAGGACATTTGGGATTAGTGGTGGCTAAAGGGTTGCTAATGAAACCATCCTCATGGCCAGCATGACTTTTGCGAGATCTTCGCGATGTGGTAGTACGATGGTCGTCAGAGTGTTGATGCTTCTTAGAATATCTGAGATCCGTAGTCTTAAAAGCATCCACTATTTCAATAAGATTGCTATGGTTGATGTTTTGCTGAAGTTTTTCCTGCTGCTGCAGTAGCATTTTTTGCTTAGCAAACAGCCATTGAGAGCCATATTTAGAGCCCCAAAAGTCTCTAAGTTCTATCTTCTCATCACTGCCACGGTTGTTTCCCACAAGGGAAACAGCTGGAGGTTTCAGAGCCTTTTTCTTCTTGTTCTTTGCACGACGTTTCTTCCAGTACCGCTTTATCTTTCTCCACAGAACATATTTCAAGTAATACGAAAGGGAGTAACGCTTTCTTTTGTACGGATAAGCGCCATGCAAACATTGCAACTTTTTCTTCTTTCGTTTCACCGCCTTGTGCATTTGTGGATAGATAACAGCAGCGTACTGGGGTATCATGCCATTGCAGTAAAACAAACCTGGATTCGCTGGATTCCGTATCATATCAAATTCAGTAACAAACAAAAATTTACTTAAGAAATCAGAATAATCCACATTTTTAAGCGATTAACACAGAAAGAAAGAGCTAATTTATGGCAGCATCCATTCCTTAGATACAAACTATTAATAATATATAATAAAATATTCTCCTTATATTATTGATATTTGTTTCAATTATTAAACAATACAAATTATTTTTATATTAATCTTTTCCAAATGATAAGTATATATTTATCAGATTCCTAAATGAAGCAACATAGAAATCTTTTAAAAACGGTCTTCATCATGGACACTAGTATAACACTTAGCGTAAAATAATATAAAAATGGAATAAATAAGTTTTTTTTTCTATATGTTATTAGGTATAAATAATTTCTAATAAGAACGAAACAGAAACCTATTAAAGAAGCACTCATATATAATTAGATTAAAAGTTTTTAACACCGCATAACACGTAAATCACAATAATATGTTGGTTTCACTGAGCCTTTGAAAATTCTTGACACGATGCACACATGAAATTTTTAGCAAAATAAAAAGATGGAATAATCTAATATAGATTTTATCGTAAAATTTTGAAGAAAATTCGTCTAAAATTAATGGTTAAATAGATTAATCGTTATCTACATAAAGTTTTAAATTATACTAAATTCAAATTATACTAAATTAAATATAATACAGCTTACAAAGTTTTCAAAGATTCATAGTTTTCAACACTTCTTCGGTTAATAATTACCACTTAACGTAACTAAAAAAAATCATCTGATAATAATGTAATTATAATGACAAACTGTGCTAACTGCTTCACCGTCACTTTTACAACATTTCACCAATCTTTTACAAAGCCTTTTGTAAAATTTCTTGAAGATTAGACACAAAAGGAAATGCTCATAAAAAATAAATCCTGTAGCACACAGCACTCAATTCATCTATTAAAAAAACAAAGCTAAACTCTTTTCTCTGCTCTTTCACACATCTGCCCTCTAGAAGTATTTCTCAAAAAACTGTCGCAAGTTTAGAATCTTTCACAACAACTGACAGATCCATCCTCTTGGGAGAGCAAAACACACGTGAGAATTTCTTCACCCATCAAAATCCATCGCCGACAGCATCATAACGGAGCACCAAATACCAACCACTTCCTCCACCGTGGTAGACAGTGAAGAGCTTGTTCAACTAACTCTCTACTACTTCAACTGATGAGGAGTGGAAAAAACCACAGGTAGGAGAAAAAAAGCGGAGACTGCTGCTCCACCTAGCGCCTGAAAGATGGCCTCCTTTAACCTTTTGGTTTGGGACGAGGGAAAAAAAGCAAATGACGGCAAACTTAATTATTTGTTACTATTACGGTTTTTTTTCTTCCTTTGTTTGTGTGTGTGGTTTCTTTTCTTTCCCTCCACCCTTTTATTAAAGATCCCTGTTTATATGTAAGGCGTTACTCCATAGCTAAAACACGAAGAGAAGCTATATTAAATTAGGAGTGGTGGCATGAATCGGTGAAGAAAGATTGCCTTAAATAGTTTCGGATTTCGATTTTTAAATGGTCACTATTATGTGAACAGCGGGTTATTGGAGATTATGAGAAAAGGGAAATACGTTGGAATAACTTTCGTTGGTAACTCATTTCAATGGAAATCATAATTTTTTTTTTCGTTAACTATTTTTTATTTCAATAACTTATAATTGGTGCAACATAGCCAAATAGTAACTCTTGCGCTACAAATATCAAATCTGTAAATATATTTTTTAAATTTCTGGTAATATGAAAATTATTTTCGTAAATGAACATAGGTTTCATAAATTTAAGAACCAATCACCCTCCAAGTAGCGGAGTGTGTAAAAATTATAAGCGAATGATTATAAATAATCTGCCAGATTGGCAGACCATTTTTTAAAATCAGATTCTACATGAATATTAACATAAAATGACACGAGAATTACATAAATTCAAGTAAATATTTGAAATAAATCCAATGAGATCTAAATATTATCTTCTTTAATAAGACAATTGCTTCAAGTATTGACTAAATTTTTAAGCTTACATTAAAATCTTGATTATCCGATTAATTGCGACAGTAATTATCTCGAATAATCAAAAAATTCTTTATTAAAAATAAACTTCTTTAAAACACGGATACGTTTTTATTTATACTTACTTATTTTTGGATACAACATTGTTTATTATAGAAATGTAAAACCTCAAATATCACCAAAAATTTGCCGAAAAGTATTCCGAGCAGATTATTTTTAGATTATCTGAACTCTGGAATTCAGAAAAGCGGATAATGCAAAGGACATATATGAAAAACAAGCTAGATTAATTAATAACGGTCAAAAATTAAAAAATTAATGATTTTCGCTGTTTCCTTTGCTTTTATCTTTCGTAATCTTTTAATATAGAGTAAAAAGAATATTCTTTCTCTCAACAACTTAAAACTTTCCGAAGCATTTACAATGCATTTTCTTCATGACATTACGTGCAATTTTTCAATTCACTATCGAAGTCCTTAATAATGAAACATGATTTTTTAACCTTATTTTTTCCAAATTTCTTAAGTTTTAAATGATCAAAAACCAATGATATTTTATAAGCTATCGACATCAAAAATCAGGCTCAACACAAATTTTGTCCCTTTTTTCTAAAAATTTCACAAGTTTTCTATCTTATAGATCGGTAACAATGTCAACTTTGATACCTCTTTCAAAAACTTTTGCATGACTTCAGTCCTACATTTCGAGTCAACCAAAAGAGATCTAAAACATAAATATTCTTCAAAATCTAAAAATCGTTTTTTTTTTTTTTTTTTTTTTTTTTTTCCCCCTTCTTCTTCTTTTTCTTTTGTAAATTACTATAATTTCTCAGCACTTTGTGTCAGAGAAAATAAAAATAAAATATACAGATCGATTTTATGGCATCAACTCTTTCAATAGAGATCGTGGATATTAGAAGCAAACATAATGGAATTTTTACATATATCCATATTTAAGTTCACAATATATTTCATGCAGAAGTATGTTAAGGTGTTTAAGAACTAAAGAGAGAGCCGTGAAGAAGTAGAGGGTGGAAAGTAATGTTTTTCTGATTACAAAAAATTATTATAGAAAACCATTATAATTTGGCATGTAGTTGTTTTGAGACATTTGTAAACATCTTTATAAAATTTTAATAAAACAGCTTATTTTTAGAAATTTCAATGCGAGCACCCTTGGTTTAACAAAGAATATCAAGGTGGTATTCCGATTCTTTAGGTTTATTATAGTTACGCTAGAAATACGTTCTGTAATCGAAACTCTGATAGCATCAATATCTTCAAACGGCGTTGAAAATATTTCGTGCTTTATGTAACTCCAAAACTGACACTGAATTGTCAATTTTGGCCGATTTGAAGTTTGAAGAACCATAAATTAAACTTTTCCCTTCAATGACGCCATTTTGATATGCAAAATCACTGTACCTGCTAATTGTTCGACTAAAAAAATTACACCATGAGTATTCCGTAGTAAAAAATTTTGTATTATATTCAGTGGGGTTTTTTTTTTAGTCAAAATTTTTCGTAATCAAGGAAAGCTTTTAAGATCACCTTATATTACAAAAGCGAATATATTACGAATTAACCTTGAAGGAACGAAATTTACAACGTCCTTAATGTAAATTCTGAAATATAATTTAACGAACTTTTAATCACATTAGTTCAATACTCAACAATTGGCAACGATACTATACAGTTCGGCAATGCTTTCCATGATAATAAAAAATTTCTGCAATTAGTCACGCGCTTTAGAAAGTTCATGTTTAAGTCACGTTATTTTTTTCGTAATGATTCCTTATCGATTGCTTTTAAATCACAATGATAACATATATTGTTCAGTTATTAAAAAAAATCACTGATTCTTACATCTTACCAAACAATGAATGAAATTCAAAAGACAATATTAAAGAAATTCAGTCTAATTCCTCATTTTTTTTAGATTTCAAAGAACTAAATTACTTATCTTTAATCGTCAAACAGATCGCTATAAATAGAAAATAAAGCTCAATCATAATAATATCAGAATTATAGATTCAAATAAATATATTAGGATGCAGAATTAAAAAGAAATTCTTCACCAATTTTTAATGAATGAAAGAATGTATAAAAGAGAAAGAAAAGAGAAGAAGGAAAGGAAGAAAAATAACACAGTAATCCATCATATTAGAGAAAGAGGGGAAAAAATTAAGAAAATGAACATCACAACATAGCATTTTAGAGGTATATACTTTAGAATAAGAAAGCAATGGATGTAAAAAGAAATTTCTTTAAAAAAACAATAAGTTTTTTTAAACTCTCGAATTCATTATATAATATTTTTAACACTTAAATTGATATTTGAATATGTTATGATACTTGTTAACGCCTTGATTACCGCAGATTACTAGTAACCGGTAGACCAACATAAAATACATTGCAAAAAATTCAGCACATCGGTCAATGTATTATATGTTACTTGACTACACTACGGACTAATAATTTATATACATATAACTGACTTATTATATTAAAAAGTCTATTTTCTATGCAATATTACCTCTCTTTTACCTTTTAATCTTTCATTTTTTACATTACTTATTATTGTTACATATTTTATTCTCAGGTTCTCTGATGTTAAATAAAAATTAATTAGAATATTTCCCGGTTTATTATCCTTCTTGCCCATTAAAAAAAACTTGAAAGCATCATAATTCGTCTTCCTTTCTTCAAAAACGCAAATTACTGAGATTTAACATTCTATATTCATCCTCCCAGCTCCGTACTTTCAATTCAAACTACCCAGCATAGTATATCGAATCGCAATCGAAAAATAAAATGCATTACTTTGGAGCCAGATTTACCAGCCAAATATCCTACTGTCTCCAACAGCATAAACCCCGCCTTCGCTTAACTCATCAGAATTCTAGAGGGTCTTCTTTGCGTTGCCATTAGTCTTTGTGAAATTATCTCCACGCGATGTAGACATTAAAAATGGGAATTCAGCCACGCGTGACTACGGTGTGTAAAGCTCAGATGTGCCAAACAAATGCACAGGTGCGAAGACTGGTTCTGGCGGGTATAGAGCAGAGGACAAAAAAAACATCTACGCATCACTTTCTAGTAATTAAAGAAACAAAGCATAATCCCTTTGTTGTTATTTTTCGGGAATAATTTGTAAGAACGCAAATATCCGTTGGTTAGACCTTGAATTAAAAGATATAACAATCACGTAATAGTTGCTAGTTGTAATACCTAAAAGTGAAAAGTAATGAAATTTCTTTATTGAATAGATACAATTGCTTCCATATTTTTCAAGAAGGGTTTTTGTTTTAGCATTACTAGGTTTCATCGACGTCACTAGACTAAAAAAAAAAAAGAAATTACAAAAAGACTCAGTTAGCCATAACGTAAATACAATGGAACTTTTTCACCAATCATTTTTTAAACTCTATTTTCAATGTAAGAAATATAATATTTTTCAAATAGATCATGAAATATCTTTGTTTTAATGCTTAACATATATACTTTATACATCGTCAAGAATCAAAAGATGAACGTTTGCAAATCCTTTATCAATATGTTTATAAAAGTAAAGAATTAATGAAAAATTCAAATTATTATCAAGTTAAACCGTCGTTTTTGTCTACAAACACTTCAAAGAAGATATTTTTCTCCCGTTCTATCTCGCTTTTTATTATAAAACTCCTATCTTGTGTTTACCACAATTTGAAAAGCCTATTTTTAATAAGATTTCCTTTCGTACTTTGGTGGCAAAACATTATATTCAGATTTTATATCAGTGATCAGTAAAAGTTTCTGGAAATGGGCAACTATAATTTATTCTACAGAACAATACACATGTATTAATGAAATGAATAAAATTGCTTCACTTTTAAAAATCCTTAAATTTGGATTCGAACTGCAGCATACTAATACAGAGAAGTATACTCAAATACTCATCGATCCACTTATTTCTAATATTCCTGTGTATATTTTATATGTTCGTTTAAATATAATCCAATGTTCATACTTTTCCAAAGATTCATAAAATAAAACGTTTGTTCATACAAATAAGATGAGATAAAGATAACTCTAAAATCCCGAGCATCAGATATTAAAGCTAAGAAAGGTTTTCTATAATGATTTGTAAAACTCTTAATTTGAAATAATGAGTAATAAATGCTTGATATCAGTGTAAAAATGTTGACTTAAAAAAGTCATGCAACAAATGTGGCTTTACTACTTTATGATTTAAGCTGAAAGGCATGGTAAAATATCTAATTCCGTCCGAATCCCATTAAAATCTTGATATCTATGTTTAAACTCAAAATACTGTTTTCTGCATCCCTCTTCATAAACTTATCTTTATTTATTTAGTGTATTGACTGAAGTTATAGGGAATGAGATAAATTGTTCTCAGCTAGCTGCTCTGCAAATGTATGAAGTTTTAGTTTAAAATCTCTATAAGATGGGGTTCTATCACTATTAAATTATTTTTTATTTTCCTGATATCTTGATTTGTCGAATCATTCAACATTTTTCACATTTATTAAAATACTACTAATGATGGAAGAATGTAAAATATTATTGTAAAAATCCCTTCATTTTCAAAATATTCTGTAGAACACAGATTTTATACATGCGCTACATTACTATCTCGTAATTTACAAGACTCTACTCTTAAGTATAAAAAAGAAATCTAATTTAAGAATTTAGAAGACAGTTCCAAAGAATAAATGGAACTGTCTTCTAAATTCTTAAATTAGATTTCTTTTTAAAAATTGGTCATTGTTTAAAGATAAAAGAATAACGAGTTCTGAAGTGTATTAAAGCAGTTAGGAAACTAGTTTAAAAAAGTAACAATTAAAATATATTTTTAGAATTTCAAGTAAAAATTAACGCCTCTTAAATAATTATGCATTGATAAAACTAAGAAAAATGGGTTTTTCCCCCTGAATTCTGAAGAAATACAGAGGAATTTATCAATGCAAAATTGTAAACAAATATTAACATTGATGTATTAATTTAAGCAGAAGTATTTGTTAGTGAATACAGTAAGAACGAATAATAATTTCCGTTGAATGTAAAAAGTGACAAAATTAAAGTTGATTTAATCGCACATGCATTGATTTAAATTGTGGTACAATGCCACGACGTTTTTTCCTCATCAAAATGAGTGGCGAGTTCCAAAATTAAATCGGACAAGTACACTTGACAAATGTCAGGAATTTCCAAAACATATATGAATTCAATAACATACTTCCTAGGCGGCAATTTAAAATGAAACCATAATGATAAGGAACATAAAAGAATTTTGTAACGGAAATAATAGCGGCGATTCCAGATAAGATCCAACCCATACCAAAATATGACATACACAAGCGTAAATAGCGGAAATCAGACAAACAACACAATAGAAAGCATAAGACTGGTGAAAATGTCGGTAATTGACACATTACTTTGTTCTAACTCTCAGAATTTTAACATTCGTTGCAAAACTCCATTCTTACAGATAGAATCTTCGAAAACAATTATGTTTACATCGCGGTCATTGATTACGTCTTCCATACTCATACAGAACGAGACCTCTAAGTAGTAGCCGAGCAATATCCCAAATTATGCTTTTGTTCTCAACCGCTCGCCTCGACTCTAATAAGGAGGGCCATAAAGAAAGGCAAGTAGACTGATTGAAAAGATAGACATAAATTTTCCAAATAATTACACTTGCTAAACGTTTCTAGAAAGATTGGACGTCATGTTCTGACGACTAGATAAAGGACTGCGAACTAATAGGGTCAATATGGTGAGATAGAACCAAAGATGACTTTTAAAGACCACCTATGTTTGATTTAGTCAATGGTTTAGATTTAACAGATATGAATGCTATATTAAAAGAGTTAAAAGGATTAAATGAATAAATTATTATATGAGTGATTGGATTAGGAGGAAGATGTTGTACATGCAGACAGTCAGTCGATTATAAAGATTGCCTTCCTCCGTCATCGTCGATAGAGCTAAAAAAGAAAATGGCGGTGGATATTCTGAGTTCGAACATTTTCCATCGTAAATAGGAGGTAATTTCTTCGATTTTCTCAGATGCTTTCGCTTCCAGGTAGATAGGCAACGTAAAAAACAAAGTCGTAAACACTTTTGGTTGCTTGTTATGCACTTATACATCTTTAATTAAAAATTACACGAATTATCAAAAAGTGTCAGAAATTAAATCTTTATTGTCGATTTACAATTTTCTATGTCGTTTTTTGATTCACAATGCAGAGATTTTCTTTCGTTAACATCGGAAATTAATAGAAGTAAAATATTTTTATCATATTAAAACGCACACATACACAAATTGTTTGTAAAATGATAATTCATTTTTCTTTGATTTCCACAATGTTTTTAATAATAATAAAAAATATCGTGTACTAATAGAGAATACCTAAAGAAAATTATTTTAAAGAATAGTAACATAAAATAAAATGTTCTTGACAAATATGTTTTTTAGTAGTTTCATAGTATAATCCCGAGAAAAAAATTAATTACGTGCTTAAGGAAAATATCTCTACTCCTAACAGGATTTAGTTCAAAGCTGAACTATGATCTACAATTTTGGCATTTCACCCATCTAATTTTTGTAACTAAGTTTTTAAAACAGATAAATATACTTTCGATATATATTCTCCTAGTGATTTCGGTCTAACAAATCTAAAAATCTAAAAAGTGACTTTTCTTTCACATTTACAGTATTTAATATATATTTTGTAACAAGTAAAAAAAAATAAGTACAGCAACGCATATAATGATAGCCTTATTTTTGTTTTTTATTAATGACAGACAAAAAATAATAAATTACATTACTTTACTAATTTATGGAACAAAAATCAATTGAATTTGATACACACGAACATGCAAGAAATGAATAAGAAAATCTTTTAATATATGTATCCTACCTTACGAAATTTCCTGGCAGTCATTCCACAAGATACCATTTAAAATAAATTAATCACAATTACAAAATATTCTAATGTTGTATGAAATATACAAAATGTTTCACTTGAAGAAATTAGGTTGTTTAAACAGTAACAATTTAATTGTAGTGCAACTTCCAACTAAAATCAAAGAGCCAATGCAAATAGGTAGACGTAGAATTCATTCTATTCTATGCTGTTGGCCCTCTAGGCGCGTGTAAAACCGAACACGAGGTTAGTTTTGCTGCCACCTGGCGAGGTGCCGAGTATAACGCAGCCTTCGTTCTCGTTAGTTTTCGCGCCCTTTTTTTCCACATTCCAAAGTCTGTCCAAACGAAAACAACAAATTTAGGAACAAGAGAATCAAGATGTAGTTATTTTATAGCATTTCAATTTTTATCGAATAAAATATAGCTAAATTTCAAAATCCTTCACTATGAGAGATTAATATTGTAAATATCTAATTTGTTCAGAGAGTGAAATGCGATGATGAACTTTGGAAACAAGTGACTTGTGTTTCCTTACTTCCTTACCTTGTCCAAAGATAAGATTACTCTAGAAAATACCTCCCCCCCGAAGGCACCACGAAATAGGGATGAGAAGTTTCGGTATTGGGACAAATGCGTACTACCACTTCCGTACAGGTCATAAAAGACCAATAAATCACTCTAAGCCCATTGAAAAAAGGGGGTAGGGAGTAATTAGTCTAGGTTTGCAAAAAACATGTTATCTGTTGGCAAGAGTATTTGGCGGGAAAGGGTATTGGCGTTTTAACTAAGTTTTGATGCGTAAACATAAGAAAAAAAGTTTTGTCTCTATGTGTACGAGATATGCTGGCTCTATACACACCATACCGTTTAGCTATGAAATTTGGCAAATATTTACTTTGAAGGATAGAAAAGTGATTTTTTAAAAATTTAATTAAAAAATAAAAGAAATATTGACTTTATTTTCGTTATAACTTTCTAAAAAATTACAGTAAAACAGTTTTTACAGCATTTTAAAATTTAAAAAATGCGTATAAAAACCGTACGCAGGAATATTTTCTCATGTCTTATACCTTATTGTTCAGAATATTATATATATATATATATATATATATATATATATATATATATATATA
>JAPMOQ010038084.1:2127091-2189204 GCA_026543055.1 Argiope trifasciata | reverse complement strand
ATCCCATTGTAAACGGGACCATTGATTGACAGTTTTATGACTCGTACGCAAATGACTCGTACGAAAGAGTCATACAACCGAAGTTTCGGCATGGTGGTTGGTTTTCAGCACAATGGGGAGCACATGAAAAGGTGGGGGTTCAACTCCTCCCATCGATGACAGGGGCGCATTTCCATAGGGAAGGATTGTACCGCGGTCGATGATGTTCCTTAGGACTCAACTTCAGTTCTAGACAGTGTTACTGTTGCAGCTGTTCGGTCATTCAGTATTATTTATCTGTCAGCCTTCGGGCGGATTGGAGAGTCAATGATGTGACTTATGCTTGGAAATTAAATTCTATATATACTTTCCAAGTAGAAATAAAAACCCACAAATTCAGAGGTTATTGATATAAATATTGTTAATGCACGTAGTCATAAAAAAAACAAAGAAAATTCTGTCATGACACCATATATTTCAATTTATTGCTGAATATTTTTTTATATAGCCTTCAAAATAATTTTTTCTGGTTGCAAACCCCTTCTACCAACATTTTTTCAGATTCTTTAGAATGCATAGAAGTCTTTTCGTGAAAATTCGTTACAGTTTGACAGCGAATTTTCTTTTATTGTATAAATAAATTTAAAACGGTGGCCGCGGAAAAGAAATTCCAACCTTAACTATAAGAAATAGTTACAAAAAAGTTACAGTCTGTTGAATATGGAATTTGTAGAACCTGTATCTGATGGAATTGTTGTTAATAAAAATTCACGAATAATAATGTCACTGCATGAAGCCACATTATTGTTCTGGAAAACCGTAAGTATAGAAACATTTCGCAACAATTGTTGTTTTCAAAGAAACTTTTTCAATAATATTTGTAACTATTAAAGGAACATCATTAAAAATCGATTACTTGATTAGATAGAAATTTTGATTATTGGATGGTCTACAAGGGCGAGATTCATCTGAGGAACCCACATTCTATTTTTAAACATCACACAACGCTTATCTTAAGTAGTTTCATTATAAAGATATTCAGCAACATTCCAAATATTCAAATTTTACTTATTGCACTTTAAGAACATATTTTGATTTTCATTCTTTGCTCAGTTACAGTCACCACTTTGGAAAATTATCAAAAATAAAATTCTCTTCTCATTAAAAACAAATTTATTTTCAGACGATAATATGAAATCAAAAATTGAATGCAACCAGATGCTTACCTAAAATGTGATAATATTTCATAAATATTTCCAAACGATTTCCAGTATGTATGAACTTTAATCCGATTATTGTAATTAGCCATATATTTTCTCGTACGCTATAGTTCCAATTAACATTATGCAGATATAAAAACATTTTCAAAGTGCGCTTTTTTTGTTTTGATGAAGTTGAAAATTTAATCTCATATTCTATTAAACTTAAACACAACAATCAAAGAGTATTATTTTTAAAGTTTTTTATAAGTCGGATTCGGCTGATTGTAAGATATTGGAGAATTCCAGGTTAGAGACATTACTCCAAACAAAATCCATAGCATAATTTGATCTGATGTATATTAAATCAGCCAATGATGAACGTCCTTCTACTGGTATAGCATGGAATTCTCAAGATGGAGACTTCAGGTCGGGCATCGATCCTACATCTGATAGCGTTAAGATATAGCAAGTTCGTTCAATTTATAATCTTCGCTTTGAAATGAAGTTATAAAAAAAAAGTAAATAATCTTACAAATTATAAATCAACATTAACTGAGACATTAGAACATATAAGATCTGATTTGTGTTAAGTGCGAAGGACCGTCCTTCAGGGAGAAAGCAGAGTTAAGGATGGTTATTTTTAATCCACCAGACGCGTTATTTATTAACAGTGTTTATCCTTACTACTGAATAGACATTCTTTTTTAAGCATAAAGTATCTTAAAGGGATTTCATTCAATATGTATCACGGTCTTTGAGAATCTTTTAATTAGCTGCATAAGAATTATGGAATGTTTAATATAAAAATGAGTAAAGGAGTAAACTTAAAACGAATTAACTTTATTTACTTAGAAACAAAAAAAGCATAATGATAGAGAAAATTTTAATCAGCATCGGAAAAAAAATTGAGACAATTTATCACAGACGGACAGACATTTTCCAGGGATGTGTTTTTGGAACTCAAAGAAATCAAATAGGGCGATTCGTCAAAATCTCACGCTCGAGTATTTTGACAATTACTACACTTTCTTTAAACTACGTATACGAGAAATTAAAAATTGGTTATGAATAAAATGAATTTTATTTTCAATATCTACAATTTGTTCACACTAGGCACATAAATTTATATATCTTGTTCAAATTTTCAATCGTTAATAAAATATTTTTTTATTTATCCACTCGAAGTTCAAATACATTTTTTCAAACTTGTAGTGGATGACACTGGATGTTAATACAGATTTTTCTTGCAAATATTAATTCGTTAATTGAATTTAATTAATTTTTAATGCTTGAAATAGAGTTTTAGCTGTTTGTTATGAAAATTAAAATCAACAGGCAGTAACTCAATCGGGAAAATGAAAGGATTTCAGTATTTTTCACATGAAGGTGAAGAATGGGAATTGAATTCTAGTTAATGTCAATTTTTTGATACTTGGTAATTTTTTTGATAGTTATTTAATAAAAAGTCACTAAAATAAAATGTTTCGTCATTGACTTAAGAAGGAATTCATTAAAAAAAATATTACTTGTTTGTTGTTGTTGTTAGAAATATATCAAGTAAAAAGAGCATTCCGCTTCAACTCGTAGAAACCCATAAAAACATCCCTTTTCGAAACGCAAAACAGAAATACCTTCCAGACAAAAGCAAGAAGCGTTGAGAAACCAACGGAACCGAAAACACAATTAGCAGACAACAGACAAGGGAAATCCTCTAGCAAAATGTGAAGATACCCGTTACAAATCTCGTGGTTCTACATCGATTATCACACAGTTAAAAACCAAACGAATCGTTTCTTCCTTTCTTTTCAGATGACCATCAAAAGCAAATTTTCCAAGTTCACTTTTTCTCCGAGAAAAACCGTAATAATGACAGAAAACATTAGTAACGGCTTCCCAAAAACATCGCTGGAATCTTCAACAAACGCTACTTTTCGGAAAAAGTTACGCTTGAGAAGGTTACTGATAAAAAAGAGAAGTTATTTTATCTCAACGGGATTTTTTTTCTTTTTCGCGTTCTTTTATAGTCATTGAAAGTCGCTATCGCAAATGACATGCCAGAATGCGATACGAAAATTAGTTTCCTTGAGAGGAAAAAAAGCCTGCCATATTGTATTCCACGCACTTGATGGAATTGAAGAGTCGGATTATGTTGTGATGACCATATTCATTATCAGTTAACAAATGACTATCTTTTTCTTCTTCTTCTCTAAAAAAAAGTAGATATATTTTGTTTCTTTTTACCGATGAAAGGTGAACCAGTTATTGATAACCTGTTGATTTAGCGGTTATAAGAAAAATAAGTAAGACAGTCAATCATTAATTTCAGAAACTTAACAAATAATAAATTCTTATTTACTGTTGGTAAAAATAACACTTAAGGAAATATTTTCAATAAAAACAATTAAATTTTTCAATTCAATATATTTTTTATGAAATAAAGCCAAATAAATGGTTTATCGATAAATACTACTACGGTATTTTTAAGATGGATATAAAGATGTAATGCAGAAATAATTTGTTGTTCACTTATTTCCTAATGCATTAGTATTTTTTAAATTTTGTGCAGTAGTATATTCCAAAATTTTAATAATAAATATTTCCGATATTTTAATAGAAAGTACTACGGCAAAATATATTATCATTTAAAAAAATTAATTATCTGCCTCTATATTAAGAAAAACTTTTATTCAATAAGTAGAGTGCCATTTGGTGATGATTATATGAAAAAAAAAAATTGATTACAAGATTCTATAATTTTTGTTTTATATCAAATGAGTAACTTTGTACAAAAATTAAAAATAAATTCATCAAAATGTACGAAGTTAAAATGAAGTAAAATCTTCAAGTGTTAAAGATTATACTATAATTATAATTATAATAATCGCAATAAAATAATAAGAAAGTATTTTCTCATGCGTTATGTTTTTCGCAGAAGTATAATTCCAATATTTTAATAATAAATATTTCCGACATTTTAGTAAAAAAATATTATATTGAAGCAAAATATTTTAATATTTAAAAAAATTAATTACTTATCTAAACAATGAATTTAATTTTTATTTTATGTGTAGGGTAACATTTGGTAATGAATAACTGAAAAAATTGGATTACAAGATTTATAAAAATAAACTAATTAAAAAGTTTGAAGTTAAAATTAAATCGTAAAAGCTTCGGATGTTAGGGATAATAACTATAAGAATATTAAGTTAGAATGACTATCATAAGCAAGTGAGTTTCTTAAAAAATTCGTTATAATTATGATAAAAAAGATTTAATTTTTAAAATTTTAATCAGTTCTACAAAAATTTTTCTAAAAAAAATGACTCAAAATTTTTTTTATTAAGCATTTTTTTTCTACTTTTTAACTCATTAATAAAAATATGCTATTTAAAAAAAGTTTTTTTTTTAAACAATACTAATAGTTTTTTTTTACAGATATGAAATTTTTTTCTTAAGTCTTCAACAAATAGTTTTGTACACGAAAATAAAATCGTAAATGAAGTATTAATTGATTATAAACTCAATTAAAACCAATGTTAATTCAAATTTTAATTAAATCGGATAACTTCAAAGCTTTCTTTAAGCAAAGAGCAAAAGCGGAAGAACATAACAAAGAACATGCATCCGGAACTTGCTATGATTCTCTTTGCAGTCGGAGAGTATAAAAGGAACTGTAATATACACAATCTAATTATAGGTGAATCAGGTAAAGATAATATCAAAATCCCATGCAAGTGTTATCAATTGTTTGCTTGTCTTTTTCATCTGAATGTTATCTTTGTTTCAAATTATTACTTATTTGAAACTAATTGGTCTATAATCACCGAACAGTTTGATTTATTACTAAATGAAGGACCTAGAAATATAACAATGTGGTATAAATTTCAAAGTTACGATAATTATCCGATCAGATCTATAAAGTAGAAAAGTTTGAAAAAGCATCGAAAATTTCGACTATATGTCCCCCGCCAAATGCAAATCATTTTAGTCAAATTAGTTTATAAAAAGTTTACGGCATGTAATCTTTCGTGCAAGCGTACAAAGTTGTTTCAAAAGGGGAATTGATTATGTCTGTACACTCGCTAATGCTGACTCTTAGATTTGAAATAGGAAAACAAAAAATCTCAAATTACTGGTCAGAAGTAAAGTATCAGGCATTTGAAGATGTTTTCAAATGTTTGATTATGTTCAGATGCAAGATTAAGAAGAGACAGAAAGCTCTTTAAGAAGAAATTCATTAAAAGCTTTTTCCCACCTTTTATTATTAGTTAAATGAAAAATCTTGCAAAACAAATTTTACTGGCAATTTTGTAGGCGAATTCTTTATTAAAGATTGCCCATGGCAAAGATATCTCAAAGTTATGATGTCAATATCAATTATGAAGATGGATATTTTATGGCTAAATCCTTTTAAACGCACATCTTTAAAAGTATATTCCTCTCATGCACTACAACCAGTTTCTCCATTTCCCCGATTTGACACTATCTCAAGCAACTGCCCTCCATCATTTCATTCATATCAGCTTCAGATCCTTTTCAATACTATACAGTCATCTCGTGGGTGGTCATCCTCTTAGGCATTATCTCTCTATTCTTGAAAAGTTTATTATTACTATTGAACATGCATCGCGGACACTGAAACAGTAAGCTGCACGTGTGTGTGCATATTATATAATCAGCCAGCATCTCAGTTTGCAAAAGAAACAGCAACATACGCACATTGAACTTATTTTGGAAACAGAATTGACGTCTGAATATTTGCGAATGCTGAAAGACAACAGTTTCAAACAAGAGAACAAGAAATTTTGCTAATTACCCATCAGAAATGTGTTGCAAATTTGAAAAATTCCTATCTGATTGTGTACAGATATATAGTGAAAACGGAAACACCGTAAAATTTCGTGGAAAATAGGCGAAGATGACTAAGATTTTATACTGATTGATAACTGCAAGGTCACGTTTCTTACCTTCATCTCCCCCAATTTTCCGACAGATTTCAAATGACGACGGATTTCCAAAAATTTCACGTCAATGTCACTTATGTAAAATTTACTTAATGGCCAAAGTAAATTTCATCCATAATTTCAAATTACCATAAGATAAATAGTTTGAAATCTGCGTCCAGCTTCAATTAAAGCTGATTTCCAGTTGCATTTTATTATAATTATCATATGAGATGAATATTTATTTAGATGTACAAATATAAATCAATTTTCATTCTAAGAAAATATATCGATCATTCTTAATTGCAGTGCTGATTTAACAGAAATACTCAAAATTATATTAGATTAATAAATATTCCAGAAGAAAAATATGACCATTAAAATCCATTATTATTACTATAATGAAAATTTGACCTAATCAAAGGTTTTAGAAAAATTCAAAACTCTAAATTGGTGTTAGAAGTTAATTGATGATAATTTTGATCTAATTTTAGTTACCAATACTCGTATTTGGGGCCTCATATCATCAATATGTTAATTACCAGCCTATTACTACTTTAAAAATACAACGAAGTGATCGAATCATAACAGTTATTAGTTCCACCGACTTTTCAAATCACGTATTAGACCTCTAATTCTTTACAGCCAAGCTCATGTCCCAGATTAGCAAAGGTTAAAGGTTACCAACAACAATATTAAATTAAGGATCCAAAAAGCGACGTGAGAGAATGCCATGATCACCTCATGGATTGAGAAAAATATTTATTTGAGAACGGATGAATCGCAAAATCGATAGGTAGGAGATAAAAATTTACATCCCAATATAATAACTGATTCCGGAAACAAGATTTTTAAAAAAATCATTAAGGTCAAAAATCGACTTCATCATAATGAATTGACAGCTAGCAATTATAAAGTAGTTATTAATGTTTTATAATACATTTTTTTTTTGTAATGAAGAACAAGGTTTTTATCAGCAAAAGATCTAAAATGCTATTCGGCAATAAAGCTAATATGCTGAAATAATTCCTGAATAATCAAGGAATTTTATTCTGAAAAAGATTTGGCAGCCACCTGCGAAATGACACAAACATGTTTGGTGTCATTCACCTTTAAGTGGCCTTGTTCATATAAGACGGCAAAAAATAGCGTACTCCAAGTGCATAAAACTTGCAAAAGCGAAAATAAACTTTTTAAAGACACTTATAAAAGCAATTCCCGTGCAAAGCAACTTGACAAAGGTTGCAGGCAGAGAAGTACTTTACAGGAATTGATGGGCAAGTTATTAAGGGTAGATTTATTGAATGACGGAAGCTTTTATAGAGATAAGCCAAGGAACAACAAGGCAATGAACGGCATTGGAATCTTTATATATATATATATTTATTTACGTGAAATTTAATACGTTGTAATTAGATATGTAACAACATGTTGCCTACCGACGAGCTCAATTATTACTCGTATTTTAGTGTCATTAAATAATTTATTTATTTATTTAAGTTAAAATAGAAATACATTATTTAGGATTATGTTACCAAATAAATTATCATGGAGGGAAATAAACAACATATTTTGATGAAGAACTGAATATTTCATTCATATTAGTTTTAGCGATGATAAATTTCTTTCACACAGAATAATTCATTTACTAACTAATGTGGTGCAAAAAAAAAAAAAAAAAAAAAAAAAAAACTGTTTTAAAAGAAAGCGATTTCGAAGATTTTTAACACATTGGTTGCCATGAGGATCACTGGTGATTGGCAAAACAGACACAACACACACATATTCTTACGTTAGCATTCGTTACCGCAAAACAGCTAAACCTGCCCCTAGTTGCCTATGATTAATTTTTAAAATAAAACAATGAAACAGGAAAAAGTAGAGCAAGGAGTAGACGATTTCATCAATTGAACATTGTATGTAAATTTATAAGGAATTTTTAAATATAATCCATGTATAAATAAAGTTTATATTTATGTTCGCCCAATGATTCAATAGTGACTTATAATTACACTCCATATTGAAGTAACAAGGTACGAAAATCGTAATTTTGAACCGCGATCTAATGACGAGAACGAGATCCGAGTGGCGGTATCCCATTCCAGATCTACATAATTCAATCCTGACGGATGTAACGTCCACAAAATCATTTTACAAAGGAATTCTTTTATAAAATCGGTTTTCGGACCGAAGTCCGGAAACAAGACAACTAGTTATTTCAGCAGCTTTATGACCTACTCAGAAAATTAAACTTAGCATCTTTTGTAATTATTCATAAGGGGAAAAATTCCACCTATTAAGGGGATGGAGACTATTCTACACTGGTTTACGCGCTTCATATTTGATTAACCTGTGCTAAAAACATACTGCTCTTATTTCCAAACGCAAATTTTAGAAAAGAATGTTGAAAAAAAACTTCACCAATAGTAGTAATTCTAAATATTAAGCACGAAGTCCCGTGGTTTTATTTAATCGAAAAAAGGACACGTGTGAATAAAATATGTTCGCGTGTTGGCGACCTTTTGCTTTTGCGTGTCAATTCAGTCGCCACAAGGACAGGTCGATGAAGAAAATATGGGAGGGGGCGTCAACACTTCTACAGGAGCGCCAACGTTCTATTTTACCTACTTACCCCAATTTGCCCCGTCAAATAAACCTGTGCGTGTGAGCCATTGCTTCTTTTGTGGCAAAAATCAATCTTAAGCACATATTCTGCCACGAGTGTCAAAAACTGCCTTTTCCAAAAATAGCAAAAAGCAAAAGTCGATAAAATAAAGTAAGTTAGCTTTCGTGCACTTCTTTGTTCAATACATGGGTCGTGTTCAAAAGAAAATCCTTTGGATATTGTTTCTATTGAAAATGTGCAAGGATGTCTCTTTGAAATGTTCACAAGGCCATCGGAAATTGAGCCTGAATAATTGATTTCAAAAGCATTTTTAAAAAAAACAAACAAAACAAACAAAAAAAAAAAAACATGATTCAGACACGAAAACCGAGTCGTGAGGGGGGGAGGGTGTCATTTAATTTAATTTTTTCTGACTATAGAAGTATCAAATAATCTAAGCATTCAAAAATATTATAAAGTGACGAATCATTTTTAAAAATATGGCTTATATTACAATCTGATTAGCTAGAAAAACTCTGAAAAAATTATACATTGGCAGATGATATAAATTATATATATATATGTTTTTAAAATATAATATATAAAGTATTTTTAATGATAATAATGGGGGCACTTTTATTGCATTTAACACTTATTAACACTTTGTGTTTATTATTAGAATAACAATCTTTGCTTATGAATATATTACGATATTTTAGATCATTATAATGTCATAGAGAGAAATTAAAAGGATTACCATAATTTCAATAGACCTTCTTAACTTTTCGATATCTTTAAAAAAGTTTGCGATGAATGAGTTTTCTTAGATAATTTTATTTAAAGCGTTCAACTGTATCCCCCCCCCAGACACACACACACACACCAAAAAAACCTGCAGAATTTTTAAAGCAATGCGAAAAAAAAAAATCGCAGATAGTTCTAACTTATATTAATAAATTTTAAAATTGCTTCGGAAAAACTGTTGATAACATATATTACTGTGATATTAAATTTTAGATTCTAACTAAGCAATGTAAACTTAATTTACATCATGAACAAAAATCATTTACGATTTTAACTGGCAATATAAAAATTAAAACACACACAATGAAATGAATAAGTAGAAATCAGGACCGAGGCAAAACTACGTATTAAAAAAAAATGATGCACTAACCTGTGAGGTACTACTGAAAATTTAGAAGTGTTAATAAGGTGCTGACATTGAAACACTACATGACCGAAATACCGAGGTTTCTTCAAACTGATGACAAACAAAATATGAAAACATCTTCCACCATTTAATGACTTGTTCCAAAATCAAGGTGAACAAAAGGTGTTGAATATTCTAATCACTCCTTTAGTTCGAATGTCTTAATTACATCCTGCAATTGTTGTGTTAGTTAAAAGTTCATATAGAGTGAATGAAACAATTGTAGCTTAATTTGTACGTATTTCGTGTCTATTTATTTTCTTGGTTAAGGTAACTATCGTTACAAGATCTTGGATTCTTCTTTCATAAATAGTTAATTACATCTGGGTTCAAAATGGCCTGAAAAATTGTTTGGAAATCGGAAAGAAGCTTTTAAAGTTCAAAACAAACGAGTGTAATGAAGGCACATTTAAAAGTAAATACTACTAAAAACATCAAAATATTAAATCAATTTCAATTATATCATATTTAACAAAACTAATCATTTCAAAAGCGATAGCAGTATATACTATGCAGTGTCAAAACAGTTTCAAATGAAAAAAATGTGCTTAAATTAGTACTTAGATTCACTAAGAACACACGCCGAAAAAGAGTATTTAGCACACACTAAAAATGGACAATTCAAAATTTGAAACAAAGGAAAAATGCAATAAAAGTGACAAATTAAAGAAAAATATACTTAAACCAACTGGATAAGTCTCCTCGAAACTGTCTCACATATTTTCCAATAAATAACTTATCATATTTCCTTAACATAAAATTATTAACTTTGAAGAAAGCTTCGAAGGCACTGCATAACATCGGCGAGCGATAATCTTTCAAGTCAATTAGTATTTCCCCAACAGATGACCCCAGGGGACGCACCTCGTAATTGGGGATGAGATGCTTCCGGCATGGTGTTTGGATCTCGCCAACCTGGTGGATATAATAAAGGTAAGGATCTGACTCCTCTCATCAATGACGGGATGCAAATCCTACGGGGAGGAGTGTACCGTGACCGATGATGGCCCTTAGGACTCAACCACAGTTCTCACCAGTGTTGCTTTAACGGCGGTTCGATCAATCAGTAATATGGCCTCCCCCTCCTCCCCAACAGATTGAACATAAAAGTTGACAGAACTACAGTTGTAATTAGGAGATCACACATTAAATTTCATTGACTTAAGCTATAGTGTTTATGGGTTATGGGATATACCTAAATGAGAAAGTACAGACAGCTAATCCTTTGTCAAATTTCGCTCAAAATTTGATACAAAACTAAATTTTAGATACTAAACCTGTGCACCAAATTCTATTAATCTAGTTCTTTGTGTTTTGTGATTACCGAGTTCACTTGAACAAGACAGACAGACATCCTCTGAATGGACTTCATTCAAAACTTGATAAAATCTATAAACTGTTCTTAAGGCCTTAAATCAAATTTCATCAGTGAAGTTCAAATCATTTTAGCATTAATCGTGTACAGAAACATAACTTCAAAAATGCTTTTTCGAATTCGGGTATGACAGAAAAGTGTCGTCAGAATTTTTCGAACATTTATCTTTTCTATGCTTTGTGAGTGAGAAAACATAATTAAAGCTACAATATTTGGCTGCTTATAAAATATTCTTCTGTTTATTTAGCTTGTTATATGATGAAGGGAAAATCAAATGTATATTAAATATTTATATTTCAATGGAAATTTAAAATACAGCTTTAATTACATTTGTCTCTTCGTAATATAACCTTTTTATCGACGGTATTCGCAAGAACTTTCGGAAAGATGTCCTGATAGAAATTAAGAAGAAATAGCCCAAGACAAATATTAAAATTATTTTTCTCTTTTGGAACATGATTGTTTGACATAACTTCTCTAATAATGGTAAAATTTCATTAAAAAATTGGTTTGATCATGAAGAATTATCTTATTTTAAGATGTAAAATTCCTAACATTTTCTAACATACTCTCCAATAAATTTACATGCCAGAGAAGCCTCGCACGACATTGACATACAATAGCTACCAAATATCAACTTTTCGCGCGAATTTAATATTTATAATATCATTTTTGGAGATCAATCCCAGGCCTGTAGTACCATACAAAAAAAAAAAAAAAAAAAAAAAAAAAAAACCATACAAAAAAAAAAAAAAAATCGTAATTAATTTGATAATTTCAGTTATTGTATTCTTTGGATTATCACGTTTATCTGTTTCTGAAAGTACAGACAGACAGACAACCAATTTATTTTTAGATTTGACTCAAAATTTATAAATATCTGCATTATAAATGTTAAATCTGTTTAGCGAATCATATATTTAGCTGTCTTCGTTTTGTTGTTATTATGTTCTTATATTCAAACAGACGGACGGATAAGTTACCTCCCGGTAGAATTTACTCAAAATTTGATAGAAATCTTCAAAAAAATATCAAATTTCAATCGTCTAAATCAATGCGTTTTTGAGTTATCTATGTCACAGATAGACAAATAGGCGGGCATTTTCCATAAATGTTTTCCCCGAATTTATGAATACCTAAAACGTGGAAATTCTTCAAAATCTAAAGTTTTAATTATTTATTTTGACGATCATTGCACTTTCCTCCATTCTAGGTATACAAGAAAGTAAAAATACCCATTTTGCTGACAATTTTTCTTTATATATAAATGTAAACAACAATGCTCTATATTCATTAAAAATAGCTTTCAGAAATTTAAAAATATATATATTCCACAACCTTCCAACCCAAAGTTTTATTTTTCTCTGAAAGGATTTTCACAACAACAAAATTATGTGCAACGACTTCTCATGAACAGACGGAAAAAGCAAGGAAAAATTAAATATATCATAATCCAGACCCATAAAATTAAAAGTTTTTAATTCAAAAGACGTCCCTACTTATCTATATTCTGAAGCAGAAACAAAAACTTCCGCCGTCTCGTTCTTTTAAAGAAGTAATTTCATTCAACGAATTGTAGAGCTTGACTGCTAAGACTAAAACACCAGTCATACACGTGTAATTCAGAATATTCTAAACCACCCCGCAATTAGCATTCTGGCTGCATCAACGGGCAACACACAAAAAACACCCCGACTTCATGATTTACTAAAGTCTTTGAGAGAGAAAGTGCAACAAATAGTTATGCATAACAAAAGAATCCACTTTGGCGCAAAGAATTTAAAAAGGTTAACGCCTCTCACTCTCCATGCAGATAAGGAACAAGTGATTGGCAGTCAAATTTTGGCACTTCTGGGTTTCTTTTTAATATGCACTGCTTTTTGATTATAGATATCAGAGAAGAAATATTTGTTTTCAGTTCTGATAATGAATATTTAAATACGAAGACAGTGTACCCTTTCCCTCCCCCCAGAATTCCAGTCTATATATGAATAATATTTCGAAATGTTGATAAATTGAGACGTCTATTGCAGAATTTAAGGGTCTTTAAGTGGGAAAAACCCAAGTCAATTTTAGGCAATAGCTATAAAGATATTCTACAGTAAATAAATCAGAAGACCGCGAAAGTATTTTGCCACTAGTCTCAATTCATATCTGATTAATATTTCAAACTACTGACACATTCAACCGTCTGTTGCAGGGTTTAAGGAACTTCTGAATAAAACAATAATAAAAAAAACCCGCAACATTTTGAATCAAATGTGAGTTTGTGATATTATGCAATATAAAATGCAATTTCGCTTGACTAGCATATTTTGTTCCCGAATCTTACCTGTAATACATAATACTCGGCAAGTGAAGCAATTCTATTTCGCAGGATCTATGTAAAATAGAATAATGCATATCAATCCTTGAAAGACAAAAGTTATAATAATGGTAATTTATTATTTATAATACAAGCTATACTGCAAAAAGTTATTTCCAGACTTTCTTTTTAAGCCTATGTTTCATATTTTGGAGAAAATAAGCATTTGCCTTATTAGGATGGTTTTTCTTAACAATGTTAACTATTGCAATAATGCAATAGTTTCAATACATTAGGTATTTTCCTAATTTCACTGAAAAATAGTGCTATACTGAGGCAGTTATCTCCTCCTTGTCTGATGAAATTTCTTCCACAACTTCTTGCTCTAGTAGAGGATGAGACTTCTGACAATGTATTTATGCTCACATATTATTGACATACTTATCCCTCGTACTAACATTACGAAACCACAAAATTACTAGCGTCTTGTGGGGCTATATTTTAATGCTACAATCAGTTATATATTTTACAAATCTGCTTTTCATTTGGGGTAAAAAAAATCACCAACAAACAAGCGTAAATCCTGTTAGTAATACCCGAAGTAAAGGCAGGATTTTAGATGTAACGTTAAGATGTCTCTATACTATTCGTACCCCCCTCCGCCAAAATATGGCCTCATTAAAGGAGTACCCCTCCGCCAAAATATGGCCTCGTTAAAGGAGTCTCCCTCCCTCTCTTTATTTAAACATCCTGTTTTACTTGCAGAGTGAATCTTTCGTTATGAGAGGTTCTCTCCAAACAAGATCTGAAGGTCCCAATGCTACAAACATATTTTTACGAATAAACAAATATAAAATAATATAAAAACAAATAATTTAATTTATATATTTTTATATAACTAATAGTGAAAACCAAAGAATAAGTCTATCGGTTTCAACCACCGATCCAATATCATCAACTTCTAATTTATCAAAAATAATAATAAATCATGACATTTAGATCCATAATTAATAGTCTCCTATCCAATCACAATCATAAAATAGTGGAAGCAATTTGAAAAACTTCCATTTTGAATTCTCTAGAAAAATGCAAACACATCAACCTAGCCTCAACAGCCTGATCGGTTTCGCTAAATCGTTTCACACGATTTTCAGAACACAGAATGTTATGAAATTACTTATTATGCTTACCACACAGAATGCTCTGTGTTTATTGTGTAAACTATTTAAAATTAAAGTGATATATATATATATATTATTGAAATTCTGAGAAAAAAAAACAATACGCTAAACTTTACATTCGATGAAAGTTTATGCTTCAGGTTTGCAAATAGGATTTTTAATTCATGGAATAATTTCAATTTAGCATTGATTATTCCATTGGTAAATTTACATTTAATGAAATTAATATTGCTATTAATCGTAATTATAGTTATTTATTAAATGTATTGTGATGATAACATTAAATGTATTGTGATGAGAGATTCAGACATTGCAGTGAATTGATCATAACTAAACAATCACTTGCTTAGTTAATCGCTATTAGTCAATAACAATCCTTAAACGATTTTATTATAAGTTACAAGTATGTAACCTAAGATGTATGTAGATAATCAACTACAGTTTGAACGTCTGTCATCTTTTCTATTCTAAATATGAAATACAAGATTGTAAAATTGCGAAAGTATGAAAATGATCACATGATGAAATTATAAAGAATTTCGAAAAAATATTTAATGGAACGAATACATCTACAAACAGATAGGAATTGTATAAGTTTGCTGGCATCAAGAATGCATTTGAATTAGAATAGAGCTAGTGAAGCAAAACGTTTACTCATAAAATAAAAAATAACAAGAAAAACTATCAATAATCAAGTAATAACGAACACAAATGTAACTGAATAAATTTGTAACATCATTGTAACAACAATATTAAAAAACATAATATTAAGATGAAAATCACATTCCTTCCTAGCATAGCATAGAATGGAAGTCATCATGGTCTAAAAAACTATTTTTTGAAAAAAATATTTGAGAATTACAGAGAAAATTTTTTATTTTCAATAAATTAAGTTCGATCATACTCATACAAATATACCGCTGTAAATTTTCAGTTTATAATATTGCATTGGATTTATCTCCATTACGATCATAAATAATATATACCTGCCATTCAAATAATATTAAAAGTCTTAAGAAATAAATGATTTTGAAGCAGACTATCATCTGCAAATAAGATTGCTCAGCATTACATAAAATCTTCATTATGGAAAGAAAAATCATGAAACATACGCACAAAAAACATAAGTATGTTTTTTTTTGTGTATATATATATATATATATATATATATAATTTTTTTAACTTTCATTTTTATTTTCATTTTTCTAGTTGGCAAACAAAGTTTTAGAACTCAACCGATTATGAGATGAAAATCACACATCGTTTTTCTAAATATCGAAGCATGCGTAATCTGATAGTCTCGTGATTGTTTTAAATTAGTGTAATTTGGTTGATGACAAATTAATTACGACAATTCGTAAGAATTCAGAGAAGGAATAATTTGGAAATCAAGTTGTAACTTAAGTTGGCGATCATCGCCCAATATGACTGTCTTCTGCATAGTTTGATCATAATCCTAAAAGCGATAAATCACCAATTTGTTGCCTACGCATTTTGAGGCTTCAAAAAATTTCAAGCCCAAATATGTTCTCGCATGTTTTTATAATTTTTTTTATTGATACAGTAAAAAAAAAAAAGATGTAGGAATCGTTAATCATTTTGAAAACTAATAAGCAATTGAAACATTTAATAATACAAAATTAGTTACTTTTATTTTTTTATTACATATATTTATTATTTATACACGCACACAATCATCTTTATTAATATTAAAGATAATAAACATAGTTATTCCCAACTGAAAGTTCGTAGCTAGAATGAAGCAGAATAATGAAATCACAAGGTATAATTTCAATTTTTTCTTGTATCTCTATCGTAATTCATTATTTAAATTATCCTTTTTACTTTCAAGAGAAATCAAAATAACCAATTAACTCACGGGCAGTTAAAAAGCCGTTGACTTAACAAACAATGATAACAAACTTGATGGCACAATCTTGATGAATTGAAAGAAAATAAGTAAAATAACAAACAGCCTTTAAGAAACGTAAATAAAACTGAAGAAACAGGGTCAAACAAACGTACTCAGTAACGCAATTCAAAACTCCTTTCTCTTTTCTCACGGTTCGCATTTCAATCAGGAAACAGAGAACTGAAAAGAAATTTAACAAAAGACAAGCGAAACGACCGCCGAGAAGCATATAAATTGTTCCACGAAACCGCTTTTAGAAAAAAATGCTGGAGAAGAACTAAATTGTATCAAACACATCTCCGCCAGTTACCTGTAGCGCCATATTTGCACCAAACAATAACCCACATGATATCATCCATTCATAAGAGCAGAGCGAGAGAGTGTTGCCGAAAATCGATTCTAAATTTTGAAGAATAGCTTTGTCAAGAAAAAAGGGCGGGAAATTAAAGAAGAAGAATTCCAAACTCAAACAATATCCCTACCAGAGAGCAAGAAACCTAAGAAAGGTAAAAAGCAAACGCGCAATTCAATGCCTTCGTGAAGAAAAGGTTTAACCCAATTCTTTCTTAAAAGGCTATACAAAAATGTGTTTGAAAAATATAAGTAAATAAAAAGGAAGGACTTCATTAGAACAGTAAACCATAAAAAAAAAAGGGCAGGGCAAAGTCCCATTAATGGCCGAATGCAGTTTTTCCAAAAGAAAATTATAGTGGACAAAACCCTAAAAAAACTATATATAACATATCTAAAAAATAAGCGTTTGGGAACATGTGTTCAAAGTAAAAAAAAAAAAAAAAGAGTTAAACAAATAGACGATACGATTTCTTCGCCGCTATGTGGTTAAACAAAAATGAAAGAATATAACATTAGACTTTTTGGTCGGAATCAACAAAGGAAAATTACCCATTACGGACATCTTAGTTAGCAAATCTGTTTATTTCTGCATTGAAGGGGAGGGGGTATTTTCTCGGAAAGCTGGAAGGCAAAGGTATGTTTATTTTACATCTGTGTTACTGTCTGGCATCATAAATCGTTGGAAACAGTCAAAAATAGGGCATGTCAATCACTTTTCAGCCCCTAACTTCTAAAATATTGCAGTTACTTTAAATGCAAAAGTTGTTCGCCCTAATGAGGTGCTAATTTGGCTAAATGGATTTATTTCTCTATATTCAATATTAAGAAAGTCACAGAGGAATGAAAATTTCTACCACCACCCGACCATTCTAACACTTTTGAGCTAGATGGGCCATTTACAAACTCGTTCGAGATTTTTACGTTTCTAACAACATATGGAAACATTTAAAATTAAAACAAAATTACTACAAAATCTAGTAATACTGTTCACAAGATAACATGGCTAAAGTATTATGCGCATATTATGCATAAACTTTTCAACGAAGACTTATTTTGGGCAAACCTGCAATAACAAATGATTAAAAGAAAATGACATTAAGAAAATTATTTTTCAAATAGCGAACGCCTCATAACTCTGTCAGAACTCCAAATAATTTTTAAAAAATTATGAGTGTTTGAATGATTTTACTTCTAAAAACAAGCAGGAATATTTTAATTCTATTACATGTCAAAAGTAAAAAAGAAAACGGAGAAAAAATATTTTATTTATTTGGTTTGTAGGAACACATTTCTTGCTTGCCATCCTAAACTATGTTCTTAGAGCTATTTATTAATAAAATAGCATTAATTAATTATAAATGGTCTAACTACTTAATTAATTAATAATTAATAGTTTTCTTTTTTCTCCTCTAAAAAATACATTATCATAATATATATTTCAAGTATAATTTATTTTTCTTTCCTCCTCCCACATTTAATTGCTTGCATTTTTTAATAGTTTGCTAAACCCTAAGTAAAATACAATGCTCACAAAAATATTAAAGTTAATGAGAAAGGAAGTGAAATAAAGCTGTGTTTTAAAATTTTATTTAAACCTGAGAGTTATGCAGTTTTTGCCTGTGCTGTCGAAACAAACCAACAGAAAAACACGCAAACAAAAAGAATAGAGCTAAGTAAAAAACTGGAGCAAACAGTAGAAAAATAAAATACAATGGAATAATTTTTTTAAAGAGGTATATTGAATCAAAACGATTGAACAATTCATAAATTCATTTTTCCTTTAAGGCTTAAAATTTAACTTATCGTAATTATTAAATTTGAAACAATTAGTTATAACCTAAAATAAAATACAATGGTTAGAAAAATAATAAAAAGTGACTGCACATCTAATGAACTTATTTAAGATTTAATCTTCAGTTTGCGCAATAACTTAAAAAGAAAAGTAAACTACCGATACAAATGACCCATGAACAAAAAATTTACCATTCTTAAAAACCTGAAACTAAATGCAATGCTTTAAAAAATCGTCTGGGCAGTCCAGTACACTCCCCTTTACATCAAGTATTTTATTTTGTTTCTAGACATCAAACAAACTTGGGATAAGAAAAAGGGACCGAACTTCTTAAAATAGTAAATTGTACTACACACCGTGAAGTAAAAAAGTATAATATTTGAATAATAAAATGAATAAGTGTATATAAAACGTATATGAGATACTAAAATATTCTGAGCTATTACATAAAAGAAAAATATTCGATAAAAATTTCCGAAAAAAGCTAAAACCCACATTTCGGCGGAAGTGTGTCATGTCTGTATTCAGTTTATCAAAGCTATAAAAACACTGCTAAAAACGAAAATCCCAAAGCGGCGGTAAAAGTTCTGTCACCGCCAGAGAAAGAGAAACATAATGAGGACTCATAAATTCTACGCCGCTAGGGAAATCAGCAAAAGTACACCCGTATAAACAAAACATACATAACAGAAACACGCCTTTAGCGCCTCAGAATCGCCTCAATATCGAACACGAATCGAACATCACTCTTATACTCATCGTCAATGGATTATACTAATACAAGAAGGAAGAGATTACTAGCCGCGGGTTAAGCTAACGATCTAGATAACAAAAAATAAATTTCGTTTTATATACCATGTAATTAACTATAAACGAAACATCCAAACAAGACGGTGGCCCAATAGATGGACGATGCGCACGACTTGATGAAGCCACCACGGATTTTGGCCTCGATTTTCCTGAAATAAGATGCGAGTGGAATTAATTTCCAGTTATTCGATAAGGTGAACACAATACTTTCAAGGGGAAGGTTTCATATGCGTGTGGTTATAACTAGAGGCGTTGGCGCAAAATTTCCGAGCTCTACACAAAGGAGGTCACAGTTGATTAATTTTAGACGGAAAGTCAGGCCGGTTTGGGATGCTAACTCATTCATTTTCCGCAATCTGTGAAACAAGAAGAACAAGAGGTATTATTTTGTAATTCATCTGAGAGCAAAAGCAAAACATTTCGCTCAAAAAGTATAACACAAATGTTCGATAACAGATTTAGAATCAGAATTACACATACAATTATGTTGTCGAAAGTTTTTAAATGTAGGATGGTCATAAATTAAATGGTCAAATACAAATCTGATTATACAGAGTTAAACAGTCAGACATGTATGTTACAATAAACAAATTATTGTAACATACATATATTTATGACAAATGTTATTTGGGAAATTAGCAATTGCCATATCTTCATAAATATTAAATGCAGTGTAAGTAGAACAGTTATTATCAAAATTTCATTGCACTTACGCGGAAGAATTAACTTCATGAAATAATAAATAGTATTTTCAATTATTTTTATGTATGCATGGCAAATCGGGAACACCATATCATCTAGTTGCGATTTATAAACTATATAATTAGGATTATCTATCTACAAATTTAGAATACAATGTTACTAATACCGTTGACATGGTACTTAGTGGTTAATATCTCCAATATTATGAAATTAAGCGATTCTCCAATTAATTTATCCCAACTTGTATTCGAATCCAATTTTAAAACCATTGGCTACATGGAGTAAATAGCAGAATGTGACAATGACAAACAATAAAACGAAATTAACATGTAAAAAGAACTAAAAAAATCGACTACGTTTAAAGCAACTTGAGATTAATTCTTTTTAAAAATCTTCAGTCACCATTATTTATATATTGTTACTCTTTCCTCCAATAGTTTTCAAATTCGATGCAAAAAAAAAAAAAAAGGCAGCCACCAAATTTAATTGAAAACCTTTGAATCTAGGTATTTTCTTAATTTTTATTTTTCGAACAAAGATTGAAGAAAATATGTGTGTGGGGATATTCCGTGAGAATTTTTTTGACCGCAATAGTTTTTTTTTACATGAAAAAAATTTTAAACTGCAATTTATATTCTATTTTAATGATTGGGGGAAGAATTTGGTGTGGAGGGAGATGGGGAGTCAAAGTGTATGGCATCTCAGACGATGACAATTTTAAAATCGCGTCCGTTGCAAAGCAATTTTATCAAGATCTGTCTATAACAAGTAGATTCCTTTAGGAATGAAAAAATTATATTAAAGAAACCTTGATATAAAAGATTCTTCGCTATTGCCCATTAATTTATCGTTTGCTGTGTTAAATTTCCATTAGAGGGGGGGGGGGTATCAGAATCTAGTATTTATTAGATGTGCAAGATAATTTTATCAATTAAATTATTTCATGCATCTGAACTTAACATTAGTTAACACGTTAAGCACTAACATATTAAAAACAATATTCTTTTAGACATAAATGACATTTGAAACGTTAACCTTAGTACGGTTGTGAAATCCAAAATACTTGCATCTAAAAGTATGTTTTCAATAGAATATTAATTAGAATATTTGCTAATCTGCAAAATAAAATCACAGTGAATAATGGGACATGGTAGAGTTCCTTAAGAGACAGGTATTCTTAAAATCACTGTTATAGAATGAGACGATTTAATAAAAAATTGAATTTCATTTTGGACCAAATGTAATTTCAATCATACTTAAGAGGTAATTTCTATTTTTTTAGAACAATTGGTCGTTCAAAATATTTTGGGCTTTCAATTAACATTTTGTGCATTTCTTGATTATTTCAATTTGACTCCTTTGAATAATTCAAAACTATACTTTTATTCGCAGTTTTTAAATTCTGCTGCATTTTTTTTTTTCGCTTGTTTGTTTTAACTTCTTTGAAATAATGAAATAATCTAAAAATAAATTTAAAAATTAAGTAAATATTTTTGCTACTCAATGGAAAATATAAACAAAACTCGGAAAAATTATTAAAAAAAATATTCGAAATGTTATACGTTATATATAATACTAACCCAAATATCTTGACATTTGGTTTAGTGCACTTTATATAATGTGACCCTAAACGCAAGTGAAATTAATGATATTGTAAGAAATTACAATACAAAATTACTAATATTCACAACATAATTTTTTTGCATTTTATTTAAAGTTTAAGTTGAAAAGAATTAGCTATAAATAATGTTTTAAATTAAATCATATTCCTCATCTACCCTATTACTATTATTATTATGATTATGGCTATAAAATGAGACTACGCTGTATAATTTTTCAAGATCAGGACAATTCCTGCGCGATCTGTCAATACAGCATAGAGTCAAGAAACAAACCATTTCAAGAAAGTAATTTAGCTTAAAATGTGGCAATTACACAATGTTACATCTAACTTGATGAAATTGTAAACAAATTCAATCAAGCGCAGTCACTCCCAAGTTAGGCAGATCCTCAAAGATCAAGACAAATAATAAAATTCTAGTATGGCGCCATTCCATATAAACTTGAACTTATGATTGCTTTTCATGAGTTCTAATTCTCATGCCATAAGTAAATGACTAAGAGCAGATTTCGAATACATTAGGCGGCAGCTTACAACTAAAAGCATCCTATAAAACCACAGTTTTATTATATTTTTTCAGAATAATTCATAGCATCCATATAAGATTTCACACCCTCAGGGGAAGGAAGATACAACAAACTCACGTAACAAACCACCTGCTCTTATTCATCCGACTGATCGTCTCTATCTAATCTTCGGCCAACAACACCGGGCAAACTGGATCAACTCTAAGGCAACATCCAAAGAAAGAAATAAAAGTTGCATAAATTTTCTAACCATCAAATCCTCATTTTTAATGGCTCATTAAAATCCTACGCGCGGCAGGCTTCGCCCAAAAATCAATGTCCGCTACCACCACACGCGAAAAAAAAACTAGACTTCCTTGCGTGTGACCTTGGAGCATTTTTAAGGGATTCCTAACTTTGCCTAAAAAGGGGGAAACTGGGTTAATACCGAAAAGAAACACACATCCTGAAGCAATCCTAATGAAGATCGAGTTAATATGGATTCACATTTTCTTAATTGTTTTTCAATGGTGTTAATAAGTTGCAGCAGCATGTGAGGTTCAAGAAACTTGGGAGAAACAAGACCTGGAGGTTCAGCGGAATAGCATTTTCTGTTGACGGGTGTCAACTGTAATCTCTTGTCATCGGCTTTTCCCGATAAATGAATGAGGTACTGGTAAGATTAATTAGGAAAGAAACGATGGGATATCGATTTGTCAAAGGAATGAGGTGGCGGTTTGATAAATAATGCCCGAGATGTGGTTCCAGGAAAGGTGTACAGAACACAGCAAGCCTTATTTTAAAAGTAATTAGTTTAAGTTTTTAATGATATACGGGTGCTAAATGATTTGGCATCTAACTGATAGTTCCTTCAAGGGGAATAGAATGTTTTTAATTTATCATGAATACGTGTAATACAGTGAACGCAACAACTCGTAGTGATAACTTTAAAAACAAATTTAAAACCCCAAAAGATCATGACATTCAAATGACAAGAACTTCCAAAATATGCTGATTTTGCTTATCCCCCTTGGATTGAATTACTATTTATACCAAATAAAAGATCGGAAAAGGACGGGTGCAGTAGCTTCTGAGAGTAAGAATTTTGAGCATCCGAGGGCATAATTCTGACTTCTAGCACATATGAAAATGACACTCATTTAATCCCTTTTTACGGGGAGAGGGGGCTCTTTCACACACCTCACAGAAAGAGCACAGGGTAGAGAACAATTTTGCTGAAGCCAGGACTCGAACGTGGAACATACAGATCACAGGGAAGGCGCGCTACTCTTAGGAAAGGTCACTGGTATCAAAAATATCAGTCTTACAAATAAAATCTTTTAGTAAACAAAGACAGAAAAAAAAAAGGATTTAAAAAAATAATTCATCTTACCCATTGCTTTCAATCAGAAACAGAAAATAAACAATGAACAAAAATAATGCATTATCGATATTTTAAGTTCTTAGCTTTCTTAAAAACATTACAAAGACCAAACTATTTATTAGTAATCTAATAACTGATAGATAAACCGGTTATAAGAATAAAGATTATTAAAAGAATCAACATGGTATTGGATTGCATTTCTTAAAGTACGTTAACGGATGTTAGCGCACAGAATTGAAGGCAGAAGACTATAGAAAGAAAGTAAACTCAGTGGGAAACCAATTGATTCTTAAACTCTTCAGTTCTTTAGTCGAACCTGGATTTTCCTGTCATACCAACGAAATTGGTCACTACAAAGGTATCACTGATCACTAGCACCGGCAAATTTTATATGCATTAAAATACGCGAGATACGCATCATAGTATTTTACTCAATGCAACCGCCATTTGATCCTTGTAGCCGTAATCACTACAAGGGACGAAGATTGTAATTTCTCGTCCGAATGAGCCACGAGCAGAGCTCTTGAAATTTTTTTTAATTTGCCGCATCTTCATCGGAAAGTTATATGATTTCATATAACATTAAAGTATTATTATTATTACTAGCAGATTCAAAAAATATACGAAACCTGGTTTAAGCAGTTCATTGGCGTTTGGCTGCATATGCTTCTACATAGGAAAGGTTATTTTAAGGTCTTCTTCTTTCAAATACTTAAGACTTTAGCAAAATAAAAATTCAGTAAATGTTTCAAAATTTGAATTGCGAATTGTGAAACAAATTTAATAATAACTTTAACACTCCAAAGATGCCAATAAAAAAATGTCAGATAAATTTTAAATTAATTCTATTCTTCAAATCAGTATTGTTCGAATAACAAACTCTAAAAAGCTGATTATTATTTGTTGATATCATAAATTATGCGGCAATCATGCGTTTGAAATGAAACAGATCAAAAATAATATCAAAATAGATACTTTGTAGAAGTGTTATTATTTATTTATGAAAATTTCAACTTATTTTTTAAACTATTCTTGAGATGTATTTTTTTCAAAGCAAAAAAAAAATCTTGTCATGGCTATAATTTCAATGCCTAGAAATCGCAATTAAAAATGCAAGATAAGTAAGCAACCCCGATTAGAAGGATTTAATTTAATCCTGAGGCTGAGGTAATTTTAAAATGATAAAAATGTCATAAAATAAGTAAGAATTTGATTCGTGAAACAAAATTAACAATATTCTCCTATTCAAAATAATTTCACAACAAAGAATCATTAGTAATCCACCGCATTTTTATGTTCAATTTGCAATCTTAATTCACAAACATGTTTAAAAAGCATACATCTGAAATATTTGGAACTCAAAATTAAATTTCATACAATTTCGTTAACCTTCATCAGGCATTTTTTAAATAAAAATAATTGCAATAAAAATCGGGGGTTTTCACACCCTTTTTTATTACATTATTACACGTTAAATATAAAAAAAAAAGAATTAACTAAAATACGAGCCATAACCAGAAAAAACAGAAAAAACTAGACGAAACTCACGCAATAATAAAGCAAAGCTGCATCAAAACTCATTTCCAAATTACAAAATACGTATCATATGGACTCATGAAACCATTACAGCGATTAAGACTGCTTGCTCTTTAATGATACGTTCAATAACTTTCTAGAAATATATCTTAGGAAAAGCTATTTAAAAATAATTTTGAAGGCATGGGGGCTCTTGTGTCGAATGTTATTGTCGATTAATCATCAAGTGATGCGATTCTTTTACTACCCAACGACGTTACCATCAACGCTCTCCGATTTTAAGTTCAAGTGAGTGTTTCAGTTTGTATTCTTTCGAAATATATAAAAAAGTTATATTAAAGTTCCATTTTAAAGCAACTCTAGGGTTATTTTAGGAGGAACTTTGTAATTTTGAACCGCGGTCAGAAGGACATGACAAGAACGAAACTCGAGTTGCCCCCCCCCCTTCTCCACACCACACTAGCGGGTGGGAGTTTGGCTCGGGCGTGCACCAAACCTGGTTACAAGACGGTTCTTCGATGGAATCGAGTCCCGAACTTGAAACCCTCCGATTCCGAAGCCAAGATCTTACCAACCAGGCCACCAAGGCCCGAATCGGTTGAAGACTTCAATGAAAAGGTGGAATGAAAATTCTACAATTTATTGATGAAAAAGTTATTAGTAAAATACGAAATCATAAAAAATCAACTACAAAGTCATAAGGCGCAACATTGAAAGCAAAGGCTCAACACTGATTATATTAGGTACAATGAGAACAAAACATTCTCACTAAAGAATAGTATGCTTCGCAGTTATCAAAATTAATAATTAAATTTCTGCCATCATGATTTACAGAAAATTAAAATTTCTTTGAAATTTGTTTTAGTTCTGGAATTTGCGTGAATACAGTACAACTTCGATTATTAAACATTCATTATTTAGAAATAACAAATTCGTCACAAAAGTTAAATGAATTGAATATAATTGGAAACCAGACATTAAATTCTGCAAGTAAAAGCTGAAAAAAAAATAATAAAAACATTACAGCTTTCCCAGAATGTATTTATCTTTCAGAGATTTTGTTGTTAACTTTTTGATAGTTGATAGTTTTGATTAAAAGAAAGGAGGGGGGGTAAGAAAAGGGAGCGATAAACGTTCACCAATGCCTACTTTTTTTCATCATTTACTTTAACCTGAATGACAATCGCAAAAATGAATGTAAAAAACTACTTTTGCATGCTGCGAGAAAGAAACAGAGAATTCCTCCCTCCTCCCTACCAAAAAAAAAAAAAAAAGATATAAAATAAAATTTGTAAAATTCTTTCAGTGTATTGTGAATATTCTACTGATATGTAGAAAATAAAAATACCTTTATTTTAGCCAGAAGACTAAGATTATAACAATATCAAAAGACAATTATGACCCTATAAAGCAGCGACCATCTAATCTAATGTAATAACCAAATGCCCCAGCGGTAATTGATAGCCAACATGCACAGTTAAGCTTGATTTAAAAGATATCAAAGAACCGACACTATTCAGAGCCTTTCATGCAAAGCAGACACGTTCATCAGATACAGCAAGAATTCACTGCAGCTGAGCGGTAACATCAAGTGCAAGCCAACCGCTCCAAAGGCTGTTAGAAACGAGATCCAGGCGACAAATCCAATTAATTCCGTTCATATATCACTGTACTGGCAGCCTCAATACACCGAATGGCTTTTAGTTATTCAGTTTTCCTTTCAAATGGAAAAAGTAAGGGTCCGATCGCTAAAGGCTGAACCGATCATTGACACTTGCAATAACCACGAAATGGGTTTATATTCACCCCCAGGACATACGATCCAGTAGACCATTTAAGCCACAGCGATGTGGACGATTCTGACGGCGCGCACTTTACTGCCCGCATTTAAAATGGCTCAATTTGCATCTATTTATGTGATTGTAATGCAAGTGAAGTAAATAAAACGATAAATGTGGTTAATGAAGCCAGGAATTAATAAACCTTGATCCAAATGCAATAACTAACATATATATAAGGAAATAGATGTAGGCACCCACATGTTTGTCGATATAAAGATCATTTTATTTCTAGTTAATTTCTAAGTTTGCCAATAAATAAATCAAACTAATTAGAGGCACCACAGAAAATAGCACAAAATAATTAAGGATGTTTAGATTAGAAAATTTATATAAATTAGAATAAAATACTGGAAGAAAATAGATTTGAAAGAATAGTCAGTCTATATTACCACCAAGACCAAATCTTTACTTTTTCTATTTTTTATGTATTTATCTCATTTATCTATTGATAAATTTACGAATTTTCTAAATGTAGCAACATTTTGCGTGCATTTTGAACATTGTTTCTTTAAATACAAAAAATTAAAACACACATAAGATTTTCTCCAAATTACTGCAACTAATTTTGAACTTTCGTCGTCGTCCCCTTCCCTCAATTATATAATTACATTAATTTTTTTTATAATTAAAAAAAATACCACATATTTTTGGAATTGGGTCCATTTGCCTGTGATCAAGAAATCAAAAATTATTTGAGATAAATAAATAAAATTTGGCACATGATCTTTATGACAAATTCGTAGATTTTTTATTAATTTTGTATGAAATCTACTCAGAAGAAATCTGTCTGTTGAAGTATAAGTTGGTACGACAATCACATTACGAAGAGAATTATGTGACTCATATTTGGTACACAAATATAACTCATAAAATGTGAATTTGTATCAAATTTGAAACCAAATCAAGATGTTGATTTTCTATTAGCTTTCACTTCCAGAAACATGTGAATATGATATAAAAAAATGCAATAACAAATAAATGAAATTTAGTATAAATAGATTTCAGTATGTGACTGTCCCACAATTGTTGTTTTATACCCAATTATAAAATTAGGATATAAAGAGCCTACATTCGATGACATGCTTATTGAGCACTAGCCGCCTTTGGCGACCAGCTGGTTCGCCATAAGTAATGCGTTCTAAAATTTTCAATTAAATCACATATTCATTAGCCTTGAAGAATTTCCGGGTATTGATTGGCCTTAAATTAATATTTTCTTTAAGATGATGGACGGAAAGTTCTAAAAGAACCCGTTTCCCTAATAATATTCTTTAATTTTATAAATCAATCAATTAATTATCGGTTATGCTTCCAAAATATTAAAAATGTTTTTTTTCTGCGATGTTGCCCAAATATTAAATATGTTTTTTTAAAGAAAGCGAAAAAGGGAAAAAAAATTATTGAATTAATGATACAGATATTGCAAACGATTACAGAAATATGCCATTAAGTCGGGATTTCAATGCATATCCTGTCTAAATTTAATCAGGTTTACCGTAAATAAAGAAGATTTGTTGAATTAATTATTTAGATATTGCAAACAATTATAGAAACCTTTGCTTTGCATTTATTTTTTTAGAAAATATGACATTTTATATTTATTTTATTTTATCAAGTTACGTGCTAAAACTAGCATTTCTTTAGATTTATTTTGCGATGACAGTTTTTTTTTAAACTTCCGCCTTTGTTTTCTTTTATTTTATCCAGTCACGTGCTAAAAAAACATTGTTAAAATATTTCTTAAAATTTTTTTAAAAGATAGAAGCTTAAGTTATACATTAAAACACTGATACCATTAGAAAGCTAATTTTTTAATCTTTAAATTGATATAAAAATCATGTTTGTGCGATAATATTTTCGGAAGTTATAGCGGAAAAACGTCGAAATTTCGCTTAAATTTTAATTAATTCAAATTTTAATTAAAAATTCGAAAAAAGGGCTCCGAGGTGCACATTCCCGACCTTCAAAGTACCAAATTTGGTAGCTGTAGGTCCAACGGTCTGGCTTGTGGAGCGCCAACAAACACACATTGAGCTTTATTATAAGTATAGATTACAATAACTACATTCCAACGATTGCCACCGTCCTGGCTTATGGTTAGCGTGTCTTTGCCGAGTCTTAGCGTGTCCAGGGTTTGAGTCCCGGTTTGCGAATGATTGATATTCTGTCTCCTATTTGTGAGATGTATGAATGTGCCCCTCCTTATTTGTAAAAAAGGGACTAAGCAAGCGAATGTGTGTGTGTTTCATCTTTATTTGAGCAACTAGTTAGACTTCAGCCCTCGGGTGCTAAGTGGTCTATACTCTCAAAAGCTATTGCACCCCTTTTCTTGGAAACAAGGACACGACATCATCATCACATCCCAAATATAAAATCGCGAAAGATCGTACTCTAATAGGCTATCTCGCAACAATAGTTAGCTAATGATATGCAATTAATATACAAAAATACACACATATAAGGAATATATGAGAACATTTCGGGAAGATCACTTAAACTGGTGATTTTTTTCACCCGTGAGTACAAAAAAATTGAAATAAAACACAAAGAAAAAAATAATTCGGAAATATTCAATATTCATGAAACTGATCAAAATTCTCAGATGGTTTCTGCAGGAACGGATCGTCTTCATCAATAAGATCATAAGCAAAAAAATATTTGGGGGAGGGGGCTGATAAAATAATTTTTAAAGTAAAAAATAAACATATTCATAATAAATAGTAAGTTTGGATAATAAATTCGATTATTTAAAGATACTTATTTCATATTGTTTGATTTTTGTAAGATGGGATTATAATTTTTTCAACACATGTGTTGTTGCCTATAAGCATAATTAGAAAAATTCTATGCATTTAGAGCCATTAAACCTGGGATTCCAGAAGAAACTTGCTTCCACCCACCCTTTTAGTATGGTCCTTAAAATGTTTCTCTGCAACAACATTGGTTTCATATTCAGCAAAGTTATTCCTAAACGTTGCGCTCATGTATAACCTAAGAAAAGGTATAAAATGTTGCCAATTAGCAGAGTGTGTAAGTCATAGAAGTCTTTGTTACAATGCTTTGATCGCATTCTTTTGAATTAGTCTTATCAATTGTCACCTTATTCTATCGCAATTATGGACTTGCCAAAAGATTTTCCGAGAATTTCGAAAGATTTCGAGCTAAATAAAGTCCACGTTGAGGAATTTTTAATTTTTAAAAATGCAAAAAAGTAAGTTAAAGTGACCGTTTAGTTCTTAAAGGCGGAGGAGCTTCCTCGAATCATCAGTCAACCGGAAATCTCGCGAACTTTGGAAATATCAAAGGTCGGTACTGGGTTTTAGGAAAAAAGAATTGCTTATGTAATCACAAGTGAATCTACTCTTTCACGATGAATTTTCTGTTTTCTATATCAAGATACACTCAAACCTTAATTGCAATAATTAGACTTAAGAATTCATGCATTATTATTTCAAAAGTTCAAATTTTCAGTACTTTGCACAGGCTAATACGTATGTACCTAAAGGGAATGACTCGGTCAGCTATTCATGTTAGGCCCTGCGAAACATGATGACGTAATTCTACATAGTTATATCATAGTAATTCCCATTTGATACATCACATGTTTATGGATGAGGTATAAATAAGCAGTTTCTGCTTCTCATATGGATATGCTAATGGTATAAGATTGAGTTAATCCCGCTTCGATAACGAAACATAAATCCTACGAGAAAAATTGGGCGAAGATATAGAATTTTATTCTCAATTTTCGCCAGCACTGATACGACAAGTCATTCAGATCACCCCAGAGCATAGGTAAGAAGGTGGTGTTCAACAAGTTTGTTACATCATAATAATGTTAAAATGTTTATAGAAAATACCACGAAATAGATGGAAGTAATGTCTGCTTAATTCAAGCAGGCATAATGATGTAACTATAGAGAAGAACTGACAAAATACTAGAGACCATGATCTTGTGAAAAGCGATGGAGTGTATGCCCGAACGTTAAAAATAGATTACACAGAGCGTAAATCGATACAGCTACTGATTTCCTACCATGAATAAGAATATATGACTAGTGACAGTAATGAGTTTAATTTCCTGAAGCGTCCGCGATAATTGTTTGCAAAGATTTATCAAATTACATCACAGTAGGAATATTCGAAGACGAAAACAAATGTTAGGAATTCTGATGATATCACTGCATTAAAAAAAACCAAACTTTATCAAACCTGTCCAAACATACAAAATAGACATTCACTCACTTAACATTGCATGCAACAAGGCAATTTAAATTTTTTAACCTGAATTTAAACATAAGACTTGATGTACTTCGCACTTAAGAGAGACCAAAACATTGACTTCAAATGAGGTATGGATTATCCATGAGGAGAGAGGGGGAAATCAATCGAGCATTTAATCACATGCATTGATCTAAAAGACTTAAACCAACAACACGTGTAGGATTTTAAGATAAAGGAAACTTCAAAAAGATGCATAGCAAGAGAGCGGCTGATTCCCTCTGATAACGCACTCACATCATTCGGCTATCTCCATATCAATCGGTGCTCCAAGAACAGACACGATCATCTCGATCCCAAGGATTTGAAGGAGGAAAGCAACTGGCCTCTATTATAGGAGAGGAGCGTTCAGCTTGACCCCTCGTTTTGGGACATCATCTTGTTCATTCAGCTTCTGTCCGTGCTACGTGACATTGGAAGGTAATTGACGAGTTCACTTCATGAAAAGGAAGGGAGAATTCTCCTCGTTCAGAAATGTGCTTCGGAGTAGAAATATTGCGTGCGGAAAGAATATCAGAGGAAAGATATTTAATCGGCGACAGCACCTTGTCCGAATGAACTGCATGGTATTTTTCTGAAAAAACAAATCACATCGTCCCAGTGTATCTGCTTCGTGGTGGTGCAGAACTTCAACGATGCGAGACAAGTTATGTTGGGATTTATACTCTTTGTTCTGATAGAATTTCGACGAAAAAGTGAAATATATGCGACTCATAGAATCATTCATTTCGTGCTGGACAGCGCAAGAAATGACAATTCCCTGAAAACGAGGGGCGTGTCTGTGCTTGAAATACGCTTTTATATATATAAAAAAAGACTTAATAAAATCATTAATCAAAAAACAATTAAAGTGCCGCTTCGACACTTTTAATAAATTGCTTTTATAATGTTGGCCTTTCAACAAAATAAAGAGCTATCCTAAAAAAGGGTAAGACGAAAATATGCAATATAAGTGTCTTTGCATCCCTAACAAAACGAATTAAATTTCGCTTTGATTGATGTTAAAGAAAGGGAATATTCAATTTCCTAAAGAGACCTGCGATGGATAAAAAAAAGTGCGATAATTTATTTAGTTAGATAGAGGTCAGTTGAGAACTACAACAGGAACTGGTACTTTTTATACAAGAAAGGACAATATAAAAAGAAAAATTCCTATTTAATCATGTCGGCCAGTAACGAGTTAGTAAGAACATAGAAATGTATGAATTTAAGACACTCATTTAAAATCTAGTAAGCTGTTACGGTCCAAGTTTAAACTAGGAATAACAGATTCGAGAACTGAATTCACCGATTATCTACCATATATGAAGCTGCGGAAAACAAAAATCGAAGATCCTCCCTCTAACGCGGTATGAAACTTTGGTGGGTAGATAGTTAAGGTTTTATGACGCAAAAGCCAAATCTGATCATACTGCGCCAAGCAAAGAATAATAGATTTTGGAGACGTGCATGTACTCAAGTTTTTATCTCATCAACTGATAGCAATTAAAAGTTAACATAGTCAGTTCCTAATTAATTCCAACTTCGCTTCAAATATTAATAGAACTGATTTAAAATAAACTAGAAGAAATGGATCTAATGAGCATTTTTGAGTTTTGTACGTTTTAACCCAGGTTTTTATAAGAAAATTCAGAAAATAAGTATCATTGTTCAACCGAGACAAATAATAATAATAATAAATTATTAAAATGCATAGCAAGTTGAAAGTTTCTGGTCTCTTCTTTACCATTTTTACTGACAGAAAAAAGAAATCAAAAGTTACCATTTTTAAACCAAAATCAATAGGTGACTCCAAATACCACTCGCTATTTTTGATTCTCACTTTCATGTCAACAGCCTTTCAAAAGCGCAAGAAATTAGTCGATACCATTGCCCTCGATATTAGTGAAACTTGGGAACGTGAACATTTCGCGAAAAATAACTGCCAACAGAGAGAGAATAGACCACAGCGAGCATTTGATGAAAAATCGATACCAATCTATGGCCATTAGCTTTACAAAATAGAAGGCAGGCATGTCATTTGGGAGCGCAGCGATTCCATTTCTGTTTTAGGATATTCCCATTATGGCAGACGTAACAATTGAGGAATAAACAATAGCCAGCAGAAGTAGACTAATAGGTTTCGGGCAGTACAGAGTTACAGTCGTTGGGATGGATGTAACATATGAGAAACCTCATTCTTTATTTCAAAGGAGAGAGAATTCGTTTGTATCAAAAATATTATTAGAAATCGTCTGTAATAATAACATCGAGAACTTGTTTGTTTCAAGAAATTCTTCTATTAAGAAGAATGCAATAAACTTCAACCTAACAAGAGTTAAAGACAAAGAATATTGTTTATGTCTTTTTAGGCAAAATTACAGTTGTTGAAATTTGTTTGTTCTTCTTGTTCTTCAAGTAAAACCAAAGACAAATTTCCGAAGTCCAAAATTTAATTAAAAATTAACTCTAAAATTAACTATCACGACTTTGCTATTTCAAAATTATATAGCTCGAAAATATCACACAAAACTGATTTCTACTTCGTTTTAATGCTCAAGAGATTGTCTTTTCAGAGAAATCAGTTTCATTTTAGAACAATTTTTTCTATAATTTTTAAATTTAATTCAAATTTGGAATCTATAACAATGATTATTTTTGTTATGAAATTTAGACTAACTCCATTGTTCCCTCACATCATTTCAATAACCTCCTTTTGCCCATGTTAAAAAATAAAAATGCTTTCCTTTGTTGTTAACTAAGAACATTATTTTCACTTCCGCATTTATTTCATTGTATATACATTTCTCATTTTGCACGCGCAATAATTTGTAATTGAATGATTCCATTAAATATGTGTATTTCATTCTTATAAAATAAAATGATAATTTTAAATAAATGCATTTTATATCAATACTAAACTAGCCGGAAAAGTCAATATTCTGGTGGTGCAAATTGGTCGCCAAATGTAAACAGTATTATTATTTAGTTTTAAGAATTAAAGTTTCAATCTATGTTGAACAGTAATTCTATTTCAAAAAGTACTCAATAAGAAAAGTACACATGTTCCATTGGAATAATCAATATTTTATAACGTCTTTCTAACAGACGAGTTACACCTAAAAGAAAAATGCCGTCAATTCTCTTTAACGAAGATTATTTGGTATTTCTTTTCAGTCCTTTGGTATCGTTTTATCAACTCCAAACTAGGTTGAGAAATAAGTCAATTTCAGAATTTTCTTCTAATTTGAAACCAAAACTGGAATTTCTCTCTGGAGTTCTCTTTGCAAAACGGCTACGTATTCATTATTTGTAATAAAAGTTGAAAAAGTTCTCCGATAATTTTTTGAAATTTTAAAAACATTCGAATACTAGTTCAAATTGAAAATTGTCCTAAAATTTCAGAAATATTTTTTTTAATCTTAACTTCATTCTTTATAATTATAAAACTATGCCAAAATGTTTAAAAATATAGTAAACGTAAATTTAGTGAATTGAATAAGTGTCAACAAATTACAAGACAATACATAATACATTATGAGATTATGAAACAAATTATTACAACACTCTATAGCGGCCTCCCTATGACCTGTCCCGTCAACAAGGAACACTTTCCCATGTTTACCTGTCCAGTTTACCGGCAATTTTTAGCAAACTGAGGAAATATCAAAGAGCCCAAGAAAACCGCAAGAGAAGGAAGAAAGGGAAATGAAAATATATACTTAAACCACTCAGATTCAAAGATAATTTATAATGAAATAATTTACTAAATATTTTCTAATGAGCGTATTTTCATAAATTAAATTTCAAAAAGCGTATTTCATGAATTCCTTAAATTTTTTCATATTAATCGTTTATTATCATGTTAATTCAGCGAGACTCATTTCAAAAATAATAATTTTTATGATTCATTGATTAAATCTGCTCATTTGTAATATAAAATGTTTAGTATAAAGGATATTTAATCAGTCTAATATACCTTAATTTAATACCATAACCATATTATAATCAACGAACTGATTGAAGCTTTGATTTGGGGAGACTTCGACCTTACCAGCATTCCTACGTCTTGGAATTTGGGTTTATAGGATTACTATCCAGACTAATAAGTGACTGTCCACCAAAAAACGAAGAAATTTTTTTTAATGACGCTTTGGCGTTTAAAAAACGTCATATTAAATTAACACAATTTAATTCAAAGAATTACTATTCATATGTAATATAATATACTAGTTAAAAATATATTTAATTCAATCTAGCCAGTATTAATTAAATACCATAGCCACATTTAAATTAATACACTGTCTTGGATATTGATTTGGGGAGACACCGACCCTATCAGAGATCTGGTTTCTTAGAATTTAAGCTCACAGAATTTTAACTGTAATATAAGCAATTGCTCACAAAAAAAGAAAATATGTGGTTTTGAATTAAATTACCGTAATTTATTTTAGGACTTAAAAGGTCTAATGTATTTACTGCCTTACAATGTAATTTATAAGCGACGCAGTCACCAGCAATCCTCAAGATATTAAATATAATTATGTGGTAAAAATTAAATGATATAAAAACCATTTCGAAAAATATCTTCTACAAATCATGGAATACAACTATAGTTCGAACATTACACCACAGCTAGGATAACGACTGTAAATTAAAAAGTCTCTTTCTAATGTAATTGCAGGCACTAAAAGAAAGTTTCAGTTTACACAAATGAATTTTTTTAACAGAAAGAGTTTAATGGGATGATTATATCGTCTTCTGTCTGATGCTGGTTTTATGGGCATCATGAAAGAAAACCTTTCATCCTTCGAGCAACTTGCTATATTTAAAGGATTCTCATTGTGGGATTTTTATTGTGTGTTTATTAGGTAACAAAACTAATCTGGAAAGGTCATTGGACGAATGGAGCTCTTTTGCCACATACTTTCGGATCGTGAATCCATCACTGAAAAAATAGGAGTTGTAGGTTAAGCCGCGATTTGCGTGGTATTTAAAAATTTCGCTAAGAACGAACCGCAGGGATTGCTCTTGTTTCTTTTCAACGCAAAAGGCGAAAACAACTCACGCTAACAGATTTTAAAGAGCGGACATAAATAGATAGAAAATGCAGGTAGATCATGACCGATAGAAAGATTAATCGTTGAGAACACAAAACAGTAAATAATAAAAAGCAAAGTACGGCAATTGAATACGGAAATTAATTTTTCTGCCCGATGAATACTGAAGGTATCCGATTAAGTTAAAATCACGAATTTGGATTAAAATTCGTTTCCTCCCCCCACCCCTGTTTTTCCCAATTTCAAAAAATAGGTACGTTTCTATTTCCTGTGATATCTTTGTTTTGTTTCTATGCCAATTAGAAGCCAAGTTATAGCAAATTACTGGAATGTAGGTGATGTTTATTTATAAGCATTTAAAAACTTTACAAGTATTTTCTGAAGAACGAGTTTTTTCGTAATTCTACAGTACGAGTATTGTCATAATCGTATATCTCAAAAAATAATCAAGATGTAATGGAACTTATATTTCGTGCTCGTTATGTTATACAGAATGTAATGAATTGTATATTTGATGGTGAATGAATATTTTAGAAGTGGATTTATGATTATTTAATGCAAATATTGTTGAAAAAATTCCAAAACTTTAGATTATTTCATATATTACACACAAAAAAAAATTATTATTGAATATAATTCTTAGATATACTTACAATCAATGATACGTTGCGCATGTAATGTTAGAAAGAAAAATGAAAAACTGCAACAAGATTTTTTTTTCTCTAGAGCAATCCTAGTTTTTGTAAATAAATGCCAAAATTATCAAAATATGCTTTTTCTTCAAAAGCTATATTATATAATTTCATTTTAATTCATCCTTTTATCTTTATATTAATAAAAAAAACATCACATAAACATTAAAATATTAGTTTGATTTTTTAAATCCTCTCCAAACCAATCGGATGACTTAATTATTTTCCAAATTCTTTACGATTCTAACTATATATAAATTTCTAATTTAAGGATTTATGCATACCAATTTGTAATGTTCTTACACATAGTTCATTCTGCAATTTTAAAACCCTCGGCACTTTTAAGCATGCACCAGAATGCATTTATTCAATCAAAACGAGTGTGACATCAGGAGATGTTTATACTTAACAACATCCCTGTTGTAAGTAAATTTATGAGGATTAGAAACTGTAGATAAGTAGATGTATTTTCGGGAAAAGATTGCAATTTACATTAAGATACTTCAGAGCTATTTTTTCTTTATTTTAAAGGGCCTACTGTTTACTGTGTCAAATGAAGAAAGCATACAATAGGTATATATCAATCTTTGATTACATCTGTACTATATCAATCTTTGATATCCAGCATAAAAATATACGCTAAATGTAAAGTTTACTAATTTGAATCTATGCTTTATTCTCTCACATACACACAAAAGCCCTGGGTTTGAACAAAAGCAAAAGTTGCAATGTTGCATCACTGGAGATTTTTCGTCATTCCATCCAGGCAGTACTGCGTCATTCTATATACCTGATTATTAAGAAGCGTCCGATTCCTTTAAAAAAGATGGCAACTACAATTTTTTTACAAGTTTTGAAAATATTATTAAAGTTTCAAAACCATGATCAAAATTATAAATATAACTAAAACTCTCTTTTATAAAATTTATTCGATTTGTAGATCAATTAGCAAATTTGTATCGTTATAAATAAAAAATTTCTCCGTGCCTTGTTTTTTCCAAAAGAGAAAAAAGAAAATCTAGTAAAATTCGAAAGGATTTAGATGCTATGAATATATTTTTAAAATTTTCCCAAACTAAAAACACTAAATTCAATAAACGGATTAATAAAATTGAAAATCGGATAAATAAGGAAATGTATTTAAGATTCAGAATTAAAGATTTAAAGGAGGAAGAAAAAAAATCCTCAAACAAAGAAATCGGATTCAGAGATTTTTAACCAGATAAAATAACTTATTTTTTAATTCACTTAAATGAGATACTTAAATTTTTTGATTTAAATGAAAATTGGAAATTTTAACTTTTGAGTCATTCCTTAATCAAAAATGTCTGCCAATGTCTATCTATGAGTGTGGTAGCACAAAAATGCTTTCAGGTAGAGGGAGGAAATTTGCTGTATGGTTCCAACACAAATTCGTAGATTTCTATCAAATTTTGAACGAAATCCATTCACAAGAAATCTGGTTGTTTGTTCGAGTACAAATACACATAATAACTATAAAATTTAAATTATCGGATAAATAAATTTGGTACACAAAATGAGCATTTGAAATGTAGATGTGATTCAGAAACACAATGCAGACATATCATTAATCTAAATGTCAAAGAATGTAATGTCGAAAATGTCGAAGAAATAAAAGTGAAATCATTAAAATAATTATGTCGAAGCGCTGACCGTTTGTTGGCTGGCACTTTTCACATGCAACAACCTTGTAACGACAGTTTGTAATCGAAGTTTTTGTGTTCAAAAATTGGGTGTAAAACTTTATATCCAGTTTTTACGAAAACCACATTTATCATGTGCGAGAATCAAAAAATAAAAATTTAATTTTTTTTAAACCTAAGAATTTGTATAATTTAAGAACATGCTCCAAATCCTCATGCAGCAGATGTGGGGAAATAACCCTTTTATTTGAGAGAAATTTTAAGTAAACTACGGTCGCAACTTATTACTTCGCTTAATAAAAGTCTTTTTTCCCCCTTTTTGTATACGAAATACACAGAAAGTATTGCAATCGTCAAAAATTTAGACAATCTCAAAAACGCTTCGAGGAAACGGTCGAAAATTAGGTATACTGTCTTTGAACCAAATCTGTAGATTCCTATCAAATTTTGAGCAAAATCTGTTCAGCGAAAGTGTGAAGCATTCGAATATAAATGAACATAACATCTACAAATTGAAGAGCATAACTACTAATTTGAGCAAATGGATAAAAATTCGGTTCACAAATTCAGTCTGTGGGACTATACTTTTCGACAGATGAAATTAGACAGGAATTAAACGCGATAAAAAGACGTTAAGACTTATTGTTGCTTGTCATTTGCTACTAGACAAGCCTGCTGTTACGAAGACACCGATTTAAGCTGATAGGATGCGTCTCGATTTTTTCAGTAGCGCGATCTAGGGCTAAGAGGACTTTGCCATTCACGCATCACAACTCTTTTTAAGGGGCAAACTTCATTCATGCATTTACATTCCCAGATCGTAATTTAGACCTGAATCAGAGAATGATCACCTCTGAATGCAAGGGCTCATGTGGTATTACTCTCGAAATGGAGAACTTTGTGACCACGACAAATTTATATGTGCGTCAGTCACCACCACAAAAGGAAAATCTTCGGTTGGCGGGTTCGAATTCGCAACCTAACGAGTTCAAAACCTGTCAAAAAGGCTACACTAAGACTTTATATATATCGAATTCAGAACGTGCTTTTGTGACTATAAATATACTTTTGTATCAAATTTTGGTTTCAATCGGTTAATTAAAACGCATCTAAAACACAAATTTTACTGTCGTATATTCTTAATCATATGCAAGGGCTTACTTACCAAAAACTCGCCAAAAATCTCATGATATAGATTCAGTAAAAATACTAAAATTACGCCAGTTAATATTTTATAAATATTGCACGCCAAATCCATATAAGACAGAGGTGTCCAAACTTTTCGGGGCACGGGCCGGATCGAAATTAGATCCATGTTATACGGGCCACATGTATATACAAATTGAAAAATATCATTATGAGTAAAGTAGCATTAAATACTATTAATTAATACTATTTTATTGTAACTTGAAAATACAAAATACTAAACAAACAAAGTGTAATCATATAATTATTTTATATAAAGTGAAATATTTTCATGCAACTTCTAAAGCGAATGATGAAACTGTTTTTTTTTTTTGTTGTTGTTGTTGAAGAATGTCTTTATAGTTGGGATCGAAATTTGTTACACCAATCATAAGCAATGACTGCAAATGATCATCAGATAAATTTGCTCTATATTTTGATTTGAGATACTTCATTCGAGAAAAAGTTTGTTCGCACACGTAAGTAGTCCCAAACATTGAAATGAATTTACGAGCAAATTTCTTCAAATTTGGAAACTCTTTTGCATCCAAATATTTATAAAAATCTATTAAGTTTCCTTCCTTGTATTTGTCCTTGATTTGTTCGTTTGCTTGAAGATCAATAATTTAGTCTTATAACTTAACAGCGCGATAGACATTTGTGTTTGGTCAAGTACAACAACTCCGTTTTGTTGGCCACGTAGTTTTTCGACATACCTTTATGAAAATGAAAAGGTTTGGGCGAAAACATCATTATGTTTTAAAACCTCCGCGGGCCGGATAAAATCACTTGGCGGGCCGGGTTTGGCCCGCGGGCCGTAGTTTGGACACCTCTGATATAAGACATTCTCTCATTTAACATCTTTATTAAAATGTATTCTAGAAAATCTTAAGGAGGCCAATCCGCTGATTTTAATTATTTATTAAGAAAAAAATACTTCTTACAAACTTTCTTTAAAAATCCTATCTCTTTTTTTTATATTTCAAAACAAATATTTGTCAGGAAAATAGTAATAATTTTCCCAATTATAATTTTTTTTTAATAAAAAATTCTGGTCCCATGATGCAAGACACAAATTTTTATGATTTAAACAGGAATTCGTAAATTTTTTTTCCATGGCTTTACAAATTTACTTGCCTTCCATTTGAAAACTAACTAGAATTTTATTTTGACAAGAACTTCATAGAAATTTGAAAATAGTCATTCTACTACAGAACAACTCCCAAAACACACATTTTCAAATTGAGATAGATGTTATAGTAAAGCAATGAAGAAAAATTCAAACTATGCATTTTTCCAAAATTAATTTTTGCAATCTAAATCACTTCGTAGTCAAATTGAACAAAGTTTGCTTCAAATACACATAATAAGTTACAATATGAAGTATTGACTTAAAATCTGTAAAATGTTAACTGCTCCAAAAGCGTAATTACATTCAATTTGAAAAGTTAGGTCACATCATCAGTTCTATAAAACACCGAATCATCTCAATTTGAATTCAATTGTTCATTTCACTGACCATGAACTAGATCATTTCGATACATATTCATTAAATGGATTCATGGCCTGAGAAAGACCCGATCTTCAAAAGCTGTTTAAATTTGCATATCTTCCAACTGTGTTTCCTGTGGTGATTCTTCAGAACTCGCTCTTACCAAAACTGCTTCAGAGGGCAAAAAAGCCAATCTAAATGCTACAGAGCTTGTATGCATGCATGACACTAACGCAAAACTTGGTGACAATGTGCTGTAAAAATAAATAAAACAATGAAGCATTTCAAAATACAAACACGCCAACGGATTGGGTAGCACGCCAATTTCATATCTTTCAAATGGGCACTATCCATCCAGGTTGGCGTTTCAAACGGTATCTAGGCGACGTTTCCGGAGGTCGAGTAGCGATCCGGGTTCCTTTCTTTCTTTCATTCCGTGATTAAGATCTTCCTGAGTAACCAATGAAGCTTGGCTGCATTGACTTAAATAATTTTTGAACAGTCAACAATAGCGCAATCACTAAGATGATACGACACTGACACAAAATTTATTGGTTTATGCAGCCCTAAACTGATATGCCGAGATTGGCATTTATTTGATAAAGAGAGAAAAACGTTCTCCATCTGCTTGATGATCTATATTGATAGTTGACAGCCAAGATAAGGCCCATTTTTGGTAAAATAAATATGCTTAAAGTCAAGGTCGATTGTTGAGGCCTTAGAGAAGGAAAGGAACTGAGCGATATAATAATACATACCGCAAACAAACCACGGTATGATACTGCGGTACATCAAAGACAAGAGAATTATCCAGTAGTTCGAAGTTCTAAGACCAAGCCGAAATTAAAGATAGTGTTTAATCGGAAATCATTCAAGTGGCATTTAGTATTTAATGGACAATGATAAAGTCGGCGGCAAAGATGAAACAATTATGTTTAGGTAATAATTTCGCCCGTGTTGTATGCAATTTTCATACAAAGGACAAATGAGCAATCCAGAAAATGCGTAGGAAGTTATGCAGTGATGCTTATTGAGCTGTCATGTTGTTATACAACGAACAAAAGCGCCCAATTTACCAGTTATTTGTAAGCAACTTATTGCTTCATCGAAAGTTGATCTCCACCCATAAAAATAATATGCCCAGCCTCGGATGCCATAGCTCAAACGGTGTCAGGAATAGAGAGTTATGCGTAAACATCAGTTTTTATTTGCTAAAAAGATAAAACTGTCTCTATCTGAGGGATGGTATATATTTATATAGATGATAGTCAAGATAAAGCCCATGTGATAAATTTTAAAAATAAACACTGCTAAAATTCAAATAATGATAATCAACGCAATTTTTTAAAATAAATAAAAATACGATTTAAAGAAAATACAATATTTATTCAAAGCAAAAACAAAACATGTGAAATAAAATCAAATAGAACATATTATTATGAAATATTAAATGTTTTGATCTATTGCAAGTACACAAAATCATCTTTTGACAAGCAACTACATGTATTAAAATTTTCAAAATTTAGTAACGGAAGACGGATAAAAATTAAACCTTTCACAATCAATAACTAGAATCACAATTAATCTAAATAATGGATAAGTATATTTTAAATTCATGAAGGATATGAAATAATAATAATAATCTTTTTTTCAAACAGTGGAAGCGGTCTCCCCATAACATTCTTTTAATCTCTCTAATTAAGGAATTATCCCAGAAAACCCTTTACATATCTGTTACGAACAACAGCTATGAAATATTTTCTGGTATAAATTAAGCATTTTTATTCGATCTATCGAGTGATTCTTGGCGAGATTTCGGCATGTAATATTTGGAATGCGGTTAACAGTTACGAAAGTCAAATTTGGATTTTAAACCATTTTTGACCTTAATAACCGTTTGGAATAAAAATATGACAAATCTACACTTGTAGTCACTGTACCATCGATATCATATTGGTTAATCATATAAAATATTATGATATTGTTGTTTTTGGATCCGCTGCCATTCCCATAAAGAGCATCTATTTGTCCTCGTTGGAGGAATATATCATCCCTACAGAGATTCTGTCCTTTGAATAATTTCATTTTTGATTAATGGTGCAAATAGGCATTATTCCAAAAACGATTTTGTCGAATTAAAGGTGGACTAAAACAATGGATCCATGAAAGTAAATATACACTAGAATGTTTTTATGCACTTACTAGTAACAATATTTTCTCTTTGTATATCTATACATAGTATTACCATTGCCTTTCTTCAAGTATGCACAGAGAAATTCAAGCACGGCTAAAATTGGACAATACTTTGTGAGTATAAGAAAAAATTGCAAAAAGAACTCTTTATTTAGCTTTTTGTTCCGAATAATGGACTCTAACTTAGACTGATTCAATGTATGTCTTTATATTTGCTGTTTAATTATTTAAATTTATATTTATTTAAATTTATATTTTATTTATTATTTACTTATTTATTAATATTTTATTTTTCTTGCTCTTTTATTAGTCTTTCTATCTATGCTTTTTATTTTATTTCGGCTTTTTTTTTGACGCTGCTTTTAGCTTTTTTTGCATCTTGCACATACATATATGAAAATTGTTTTCTAGTAGTCTTAGCGAGTCTTTTGATAGCTATTTAAATTCTATTTTTAAAAAAATAATGAGTTTTTCACCGATGTAACACCACGTTCGTCACACACCTAATCATCGTCAGAAAACATAATATAAAATGAAGTCTACTGAAAGCATCAGTTTATTTGAACCACAAAAACTCGAGAAATAGTTAACGGATATGAGGCATATTTATACCACTTTGTAGGACATTTAATGAGGAAGGTTTTAGCACATTAAAATCATATCAAAATAAAGAAAGGGGGTTTTATAATTGTGGTTTCAATTATTCCGCGCATGCGCGAAAACTTAACACAGCGCATGTGCAAATAGCAAGAGCTGTGGTATGCATATGAGATACTTTTCTTTGTTTTAAATAGCGATTCAAATGCCATTATGAAGGAAATCCAACCTTGGTTGAAACACATTAAATGCGATAAAGCTTCGTTTCTTGCGCGATAAAGATAATGATGAGTAAAGAAACGTTTGGTTAGCGAATATCAGAGAAAGAATGTCCGCACTTAGAGAAGGAGAGTCTTTTAATGAGCGAAATAATAGTCTTACTTTAAATCGCATTGCAACTAAATTGCAGAGACAGGAAGTATTTGAATTATGAGCTCCTGAGAAGCGAAATGATCGCAGGTCTGCTGACAGGGAAAGACATTTAAATTTAAGACAGAGGGGGAAAAAAATGAAAACATTGTAAAACAGCTTTCTATTGTATATGTTTAGTGGATTGTTTTTTCTATGGATATATCATATTTTTTACCGGTTTAACAGTCAAAATATGTCTGAATGTGTTCGATAAAAAATTGTTTCGTAGCTATTTTTGAAGATCTCTAAATATACTTTATGTTTGTTTGATGTTGCGTAACATACCCATGTTATATCAAGTAGAGGCTAGATTTAAGTTTAAAGCTAATTTTTCTTCTTGGATGCTATACAACACGGGCAACGCTGTGCGGATACTGCTAGTTTTGTATATAAGAAAGTCAAAAGGTAAATTCTTATTTTTCTGCAAACATTTTCGAGAACAAAAATCAAAATACGGCCCATCTCTTCTCTTTTAAACATATGGCTCACATCTTTCAATACACTTCAAAGAACAAGTTACATTATTATAGCAATTTGCTATTTTTGACTGCAGTTAAGTTTTCTGAAAACACTCAAACCCTTCTTCTAAGTAAGAGAAGAAAGAAAATGTCTTCAAATGCATTTAATGTTTCCGCATTGTTTTCAGCGTTTATTGACCTCGTAGGTTAGTAATTTTTTAAAATATTTGTAGCAACAAAAAAAAATCTAAAATATTTTTCGGCTGTTTTGTCAATTACTTAGATAAGAAAAAAAAATCAGATTTAAAAGAAAATATTCATTTACTTCATTAGAGATTGATAATCATCAAACTTATCTAACTTACTAAAAGTAGATACTTAAAAAAGCTCACCAGAAAATGCCGCTTTATTAGCAATATCTTAAATTTGATTATCACTGATTAACTAGGAAAGGTTGTCGTAGAGAATCTCATAAACATTTGTTCGAGTTCTCAGAAACATTTTGAGTTCTTAATAAATAAATTATATTTAAAATAAACCCTTCATACTTATTACATGCTAAAAAAATTATATTAAAGGTCAGTCAAAGGTCAACAAAGGTCAGGAATTATATAAACTAAAACATTCCACTAGCATTCAAATCAAAATTAAGCATAAAAAATTATTCGAAACAAGAAGTAATTTACAAATGGGGGGGGGGGGGGGGTAAAAATTATGAAAATAATTTCCAACCGTCTCACAAAGGCAGAATCAATATAAATAAAAAATATAGTAAACCTCAGTCCATTGATCTTTTTACAATTCAGTATAAAATAAATAGAAATTTAGGTTCCAATACTAATTTTTATTCATGATTAGCTTTATTCATATACCACAAATCTGTCACTTAAAAAAATTTAATTTAAAAAAACTCTTTTAAGTTGAAAAAATATATAACAAAACACATTTGCGCAGACAATGACGAATTTTTTTTTTTAAGTGGGATATTTTAAAACATTCTCCAGTGTTACAAACACTACTGGACGATTATAAACACTTATATAAAGGGCCTCGTTTTAATTTTGGTTCAATAATTAAATTTGTAATGCCGTTAGAAACAAATGCATATTTATAACTAGAAAAAATCCCATCATGAAAGCATTTTAGTATTGTTTTATCTATTCTTTTGACATTTTTTTTTTTTTACCCCTGATTATATAAAAGTGATAATGAGCAGAGAGAAAGAAAATAAAACGCAGAACACAGAAGCATCGCTGCACTTCTCGAGTAATTGCAGTTACAAAAGTAATGAAAAATAGGGTTGCAAAGCAACCTTAAAATTGTTTTAGAATTTTTATTAAAATTGGAGGAAAAAATTTACTACTCAAAAATTTTATTTTATTACATTATTTTTTAAATACGATAGAAATGGTTTTAATTTAATCATTTGATCAAACATAAAGGAGAAATAACAAAAATTTTTGATTAATTTAGATTATTTAACATTCAAAGATTTATCAAAATTTTAAAAAACTTTTTAGTGCACCACATTAATGTGAAATTTGTAGCATAGTTCGACAAAAGTAACTAGGTAACAAATCAGGAAATTTTAAACAAAGCACCCCCATAGTGTTCGCAAGAATTTTTATCTTCAAGATCACAATTTACGAACTCTTTTTAGTTTAGTTATATTAACGTCCCGTTGTAAAGCAACTCCAGGGCTATTTTGGGACAGACCTCGTAATTTCGAATCACGGTCAGATGACGAAGACGGCACCTGAACTAGCATCCCCTCTCCACACCAGAGGAGAACATTTGGCCTGACAGATTTAAAGTGCAAGAGACCCCCTCACACGGCGGTTCTTCGGTGGAATTGAGTCTCGAACCTGAAGACCACCGGTTCCGAAGCCGAGACCTTACCACCAGGTCACCGCGACCCTATAATTAATGGACTCTATACCAGATTATACACAAAAGCATAATAAAATTTTAATAGTTTCATAAAAGGATCTAAGTTTTTTCAATTATAAAACTGTTAGTCGTCTTGGGCAATCAGTTGATGCACCGGGAATACTGCTATTATTTTATTTCAGCTAAATCTTGAGATATGGTTTCCATGTTCATGATTTCGCCAAATTGTTTGACATTAAAGACATGTTGCTTTAAATGTCTTACTTAAGTTAGGTTAATTGTATTCGTAAACCTTTGAAATAATGCATAGTTTCATCATATTACAGCTGTAGTAAAAATGCAAATATAAAGTTCATTTATCTAATAAATGCCGCGATACTGTAGTTCCTTTTTTTATTACTGGTAAACTACAAAGAAATGTAACAGGATCGTTATTCTATAACTTCCAACAGTTGAACACCTAAATATTAAACAAAACAATGAAAACGGTTTAAATTTTTGGGCAATTATACAATCTATTATTGTATTAGGTTGTTCGGAAAGTAATTTCGTTTTTTCCTGACAAAGGATTTAATTGCATTTTTCGCACCCAATTTCATACTTAAACCGCAAAATCATTTTATGTTTTAAGAGCTGATATAGCAAGGCTTGAGTGTGAAAAAGTGCAGCTGATTCTTCGCAGTAGTTTTAGGATGGTGCTAATTTAAATATGGAGAGCAATAAACAGCATTTTCGTCATTTTTTTCTTTTTTTGCTATAAAAGGTAAAAATGCTGTTCAAGCCAGAAATAAATTAGCCAATATGTGTGGAGAAGATGTGTTAACAGTACATCAGTACCAGAACTGATTTGCAAAATTTTTCCTTCAAATGAGGAGGCCAAAAACCACCTCGATCAGTTTTTTTTACAGCAAAGACCAAAACTTTTATGAGCGTGTAATCATGTTACTACCAAAAGGTATTAGACCAGAATGGCAAAAGGTATTAGACCAGAATGGCAATTTTATAATTTAATAAATAATTTATTCATTAAACGAAAATTTCTTTTCATTTTGACACAAAAATACGAAATGACTTTCCGAACGACCCAATATATTAAGCAAAAAAAAAAAAAAAAAAAAAAATGCTAAATTTCAGGAAAAATTTGAAAGATTATTAAATTAATATAATTAAAAAGACAATTTTTAAAATTTTATAATAGTATAAAATTTTTGTACAGTAATATTTTCTGAAGCTTTGGTAGTAAATAACAAAATTTTGCTTAAATTTTAATTTATTAAAATTCCAATAAAAAATTGTAAAACATTTTCCAAGCAGTATATTTCCATCCCCCAAAATATATATGTGCCAAATTAGGTAACCATAGGTCAAATATTTCACACACGGATTTAACTTTACGATAAGTAGAAACTAAAATATTTTTTGACTCTCACACACACAGATGAAAAAAGTGGTAATCTCTGTTAACAAAAAGGAAAACAGAACAATTGCAATAATCATTTCAAACAAGATTTATCGCCTTACTGCATAGAGTCAGTTGATTTTTTACTACCTCAGTTACGCATATATCCTTGGAATGATATTCCCACACTTAAAGATTTCCAATAAGATAAATAAAACTGGAGGATTTACTTCCATGAAAATTTTTTAAAGTTGTATTTTCAGATCATTAACAATTTACTTAGTGGCCGCCAAGGTTACTTTTTATGCAAACATCAAACGCCCAAAACATATTACAACAAAAATGCAGACAATACTTGTGCATGATATGAGTAGGAGGCTAATAATCCTTGAATAAATGGAAACTGTAATGATGAATCATGCAGAAATAATTTCATACATTGAAATGTGAATAATTCAAATGTGTTTAGTTTAAAACTGTTGGAAATTCGATATTTTCCTCTATTTTAGATTATTCAAACAATAAAATCTTAAATAACTTCTACAAAAATTTATTCCGTTTAATTTAAAAATTAAAATTAAAAAAAGAACACTTCAAAAAGAAAGAATAAGGTTTTATACAATATAAAATTTTGAGTTACGTTAAATGAGAATACATCTTACATGCTTTAATCTATGTAATTCAATTATTCTTTCTGTACTCAGTATTCTAATTTACAATTACTCTCACTTGCAGTTTAACAACTATGCAGCATTTAATAAAATTATTAATTATTAGAAATAAACCATTAATACCATCTTCAGTATGTCGCCATTTTTTTACCTTACACAGTATCTCTCTTACATAGACTTCACATCTAAAGTGTAGGTGGTATCCATTCAATTTGGAAGCAAGTTCGGCAACAATTTAAGGTTTCTGCCAATCAGTAAAAGTGTTTGGAATCAAATTGTTTCTTTCAGATTGCCTATACTTTCACAAGCGTGTGTAGTGGAAGCTTTATAAGCCAGATAACATACTCAAGACTGAGTGATCACTTTTAGTCTTGTGGTCATGTCATCTGGCTACCATCCGTAAGGTCCCAGGTTCGATCCTACCTATCACCAAATAGCAACACGTGTAAAAGTGATATCTCAAAACTTCAATATATGATACGTGATTTCGTAATACAATTGTATTTCTATGCAAAATTTCGAATCGGAATCAGCGCATCTAAAACAAAAATTAATTTTTCGGGTACCTGTTGCTATATGATATATATTAATTACCAAAAACAATCATGAAGGTTAACACGATAGATTCAGTAAAAAAATTCCTTCATATCAAAAATCAATATTCCATAAGTATTGTTGGTCATGCGATACAAGGCATTCGCGGCCTAACCCAAGGCACAAAATATTTTGCAGAGGGAGGAGGGGGAGGGTAATATCTTTATTAGAGGACATGGAAGAATATTTTGGTACGAAATTTTTTCTGCTGGCTACAGCTTTGTTATTTCATCGTTATAAAAATATAATCAGCAAACAATGTTCATATTTAAAAAATATTCCATTTACTTTAAAACACATAAACAATCAATAAAAAAACTTTTTTTTTTTTTTTTTTTTTTTTCATATACATACATTTGCCAACTAACGAATGAAAGTTTATCAAACACAACCTATAATAGCCTCTAAATACATCAAAACATTTTCAATTATTCTTTATCAGATACAAAGCAATCTGCTACTGAAATAACAAGGCAAACAAAATATTTCTTTATAAAAAACTTGCTTAACTAATTTGTATAAGAAAATAATTCACTTTATGAAAAAAAAAAAAAAAAATCCACCCCAACTTTAACAATGTATTTATTTTCAAATAAATTGTTTTGAAAAAAGAAAATCAACATTTGGAACAATTCTAAAAATACTGAAATCTGAAGAAGCTGTACTGATTCATTCAAATTATTTTTATATACAACATGTTGTTAAAATTGCAATTTTAACAATTTACATATTTTATTTGCCACTAAATTACACACAAATTCGGCTTATTTATTAATTTTACTTTCTTTTTTTATTTAAGTCTAGTCAAGCAATTTACCAGCTGCATATTTCTAAAGAAAAGAAAAAATGTAAAAACCAACGTATCAAAAAATATATAGATTGCCAGATTGAGCTTTATGATTATGTAGAGTGAAACTTGAATGATGTTTCTAATAATAATATGTCGCTGTTCAATTTTTTTTATCTCTCACATTTTCTATTCACAATGTAAAAAAAAATAATCTATAAATTCCCATTTATTTTATTCAATTCAAAATCAAATTAACCATTTTTATAAAGTATTTTTATTTATGAATTATTTTTATTAAACCTTGCACTCTCAGCGATCGCAAATAAATCAATTAACCATTATACACTCGAAGATTTAATAATCTATACTTATAATAAAGCTCAATGTGTGTGTGTGTGTGTGTGTGTGTGCGTGCGTGTGTGTGTGTGTGTGTTGGCGCTCTACAGGCCAGACCGTAGGACCTACAGCTACCAAATTTGGTACATGTATACCTTGGAGGTTCGGAATGTGCACCTCGGAGCCCTTTTTTCGAATTTTTAATTAGAATTTGAATTAATTAAAATTTAAGCGAAATTTCGACGTTTTTCCGCTATAACTTCCGAAAATATTATCGCACAAACATGATTTTAACATCAATTTAAAGATTAAAAAATTTTTTGTTTCTGATGGTATCAAAGTTTTAATGTATAACTCAAACCTCTATTTTTAACGAATTTTTAAAGAAATATTTTAACCATGTTTTTTTGAGCACGTGACTGGATAAAATAAAATAAACAAAAAATGTGATATTTTCTAAAAAAATAAATGCAAAGCAAAGGTTTATATAATCATTTGCAATGTCTCAATCATTTATTCAACAAATCTTCTTTATTTATGGTAAACCTGATTGAATTTAGACAGGATATACATTGAAATCCCGACTTAATGGCATATTTCTATAATCGTTTGCAATATCTGTATCATTAATTCAATAATTTTTTCCATTATAAAATATGATATTTTCTAAAAAAATAAATGCAAAGCCAAGGTTTCTATAATCATAATCATTCAATTTGCATAATCATAATCATTTTTTAAAAAAACAGATTTAATATTGAAGCATCACGGAAAAAACATTTTTAATTTCAGGCTAATCAATGCCCGGAATTGCTTCAAGGTTAATGTATATGTGACTTAATTAAAAATTATAGAAAGCATTATTCATGGCGAACCAGCTGGTCGCCAAAGGCGGCTAGTAATAAATAAATCTCTACTAACTATAAAGGAGAAAGTGTCTTTTTCGATGCTTAACGTAGGAGCTACCAAATTTGACGCAGAAAGCCTTGAAAAAAGGATTGCACACTTTAGAGTAATTTTTAAAAAATTTTAATTCATTAAAAATTAAAATAAATTTCAAGTTTTCCTCATAACCACTCAAATTATCAGAGCACGAAAATTATTTTTACAACAATTTAAAATTCAAAATATATACATATTATTACCTTTTCAATGATGCGAATTTCTTTATTTTTTCATATCTTTATAAATTTTTTTAAAGTACATTTTTTGCCAATATATTTTACTATTAAATTGGAATCTAAACGGCACTCACTGTATATATAAAAATTTCATCCAGGGTTGTTGTTTTTTCCCTTCACTTTTTTTTAACGATCAAGATATGACGATTCGGCTTATTTTTCTATGTCGAGTAAGCTTCAATAAAAATCATGTTTCAAAAAAATATTAATAACAAATTTTATTGTATTCACAACTTGGGTTAAACTTTAAAATCAAGAGAATGTGAAAAAAATTAAGTTAATCCATTTTTAGATACAGCTTTTCTTTCTAGTGATTATATGTATACAAAACGTTATTGAAATGTATAGCACAATGAACAGAAAGATAAAATACTTCAAAAACAATCCATCAAAATTTGGATATAAAAAATATTTTGCAGAGTAAGCCCTAAAGACGAAGTTATATAAATACTTAAATGAAATTGTTGGCCATAATTACTTCAGACGATTCAAACAATCGCCAAAAACAGTTAATTTTCCGATTTAAAAAAGCAAAAACATTTCTATTCATAAATTGAAGCACATTAAAAGTAAATTATTTGGGGGTGTTTAGTGATTTTTAGTACAGTAGTTAAATTTTAATACATGCAATTTATTTCTACTATTAACTGCACAGTTGTAAAACTGTTCTACTACAAAACCGTTTTCTAATTTCACAAAAATCCTTATTTAAAATTTATAAAAATTGTTGTCGTTGTTGTCGTGTCCGTGTTTTTCACGGAAAGGAGGTGCAGTAGCTTCTGAGGGTAAAGACCCCTGAGCACCCATAGGGCAGAAGTCTGACTTTTAGCTCACACACACGACACAACCCTTTTTAGGGGGTGGTCGAATTCATTCATACACTCATTCATCCATCAGCAAGTCGGAATTTATATCCAAATCAGAGACCGACTAATCCCTGATTCAGTACCTTCAGAGATATCGTTTTGTTGTTATAAAAATTGTAAATACAAGAAATCCATTTATGACATAAATTACATGAATGCTACGAAAGCTGTTAAAATTAAACATTTATAACCATTTTAAGTACAAAAATTGTAATTTGACCTTGAATTTCTTTTCTGGTCTATTTTTTTCTTAATTCGAATACTCGGATAAATCGGATTTTCACTGTAATTCCTCCAAATGTTTCAAGATCTACTTTAATTGCTGAAAAAACAACTGTTCGGAGAATAGATAAAGCACAAAATGATATTTGATATCTGAAATATATGTATATATAGTAGAGCGAATTAAAGTAAGATGTCGCCAACAGTCCCAGGTAAGCACAAAGAAAACAAATATCTTCAAACCTACGTAGAATATTTCGTTATGTAACACTAACACATCCCTTTTTTTTTCTGCATAAAAATCTGTAAAATACAGCGAGAAGAAGAAAATCTGACAAAGATGACATTCAAATCATAATCTAGTGGGCATGTCACAATTTTTCTTTGATCTACTTGGTCTTTTTCATAGCCGGTGTCACTACAAGTTAGGAGGAACAAAAAAAAGTATCAAAAGTATGCATAATCAATCAGATAGGATTGATCAGCAACGCTCATAAAAATTAGAGCGATTCAGAGGAAGGTTGCTTGAAATACCAATGAGGATAAAATCCGAGAATGATTGGACACCTTAGATAACCCTATGGAGTCCGAAACGGCGCTAAGAACGTGAGAGAACTACGAAGATGAGTTTTGTGTTGTGTCCAAAATAATAGTTTTTAACTTTTCGCCGAAATGGATGAAATTATATTTTTAAATAGCATCATCATCGCTATTTTGTCTTCGTGAAAATAATGAGTAATGGCAGGTGTTAAAAAAACACACCTGCTTTTTAAAAAGGCAACTAATTATGAAACTCAAGAGTTACTTTGTAAAAACAGGATAAATATCATAATCAAAGTTTTTTAACAATACAGGAACAAAACAGAAGCTGTCTTTATTTAGCTTACTGATTCATATCAGGATATAAGCCAATCCTTAGGTTAAAAAAACTTTTTTTAAATCCAAGCCACTTAGTGAAATTTCTCCTACAGTATTTAAAATATAACGAATATACAAAACGGCAGTCTTTATGTTTAATGGGTTACTTTCACAGCTTCTTTAGGTTTTTACGACTGTCTTTATAAATGGAACCAGGAAAAAAGAGCTGCCGGATCCAGTTCTTAGATTAATAGTAAGAGTTTAGAAAAAAAGTAAAATCGAGGAGTTGGACTGTTTAGATAACAAAGAATAGTGACCTCCTAATCCTCTCTGTTTAAAAAGAAGAAATCAGCTTTATGAATACATGTTTTAATCAAACAATTAAGAACTTTAATTGTTTGCTAATGTTATCAGACATGAAAAAAATTCTGTTAGTAAAAGCAGCACCTCTAATAAAAGAGTCAATTCAAGAACTAAAAATAAAAAGATAAATACATACATACAAATAATTTCTCTGCTTGGTTAATAGCTTAAACTAAAACTAAAATTTTCTTACATAAAATTAAATTAAATAAAAAAATTTTAAATGTAGTGACCGTGTGAAACTAAATAGGCGTACAAATAGTAAATATGTATAATATTTATCTTGTATGCGGACAGCAACGCGCAAGATATTAAATGCAATGCAGTTTAAATATACAATCAATTAAATTAGAAAGTTAGATTCAATTCGAATTCAAATTGCATTGAAATAATTTTTTGTTATTGTTTTGCGTCTAGCCAAATTAGAGAAGAAATGAAATTTCTTGCTGAGAATCCGCGGCGGAAAATCCTAGAGTCCAGCAAGAAAACGATTAACTAGAAAAATGAAATGTCATTGTTTAAATTACATATTCGAATAATGACACCAAAAAAGTGAAGAAAAATAACGAAATTAGAATGATGGATGCCAGATTTTGATTTTAATTCTGGACAATTTTTAAGACAATTTTTTTCTTAATTCTAAAAGACTTTTTGTAAAAATTTACAAAAAAAAAAAAAAAAAAAAAAAAAACTCAGAAGATTGATTAGCAGATTTATTTTAAACTGGTTGATAGCGTAAACATATTATATATATATATATCCACTTATTATTCACTTTTAATAAAAATAATACACAGGGTAAATAAAAAAAATCCTCCTCCAAAAATTACACAGAATTAGATTTTAAAAATCCTCTCTATATATTAACCAAATACGCTCATAAATCATTTCTTCTCCGACTAATTTTTTTTAACTAAATTACTTCTTCATAAAAAAAGAAAGTTAATGCTACCCTACATTAGATGTTGTATCAGCAGCGAGCAACACCACATTCGAAATTAAGAATTTGAAAGCAATTACAATCTTTTAGCATGACATCCCCAAATATGATTAAAATAAATTTAAAAAATTTGTTATTTTTAGCATTTCTCTTCATAAAAAGTTTATTTCAGCTAATATATGTAAATTCCTAATGTTCTTCCAAAATTAATACTGCAGTGTAATCGGCTTACTTTTAAGTACATTTGATATCTTCATATAACAAATACTATAAGTATAGTAAAAAATACTATAATGTTTCACAGAAAATGGTTAATTTTATTGAATTGATAAATTTTATTTAAAAAAAATTCAAATGTATTTATTTACATTTAAATACAGATATAAGTACTTATGGAGTTCAGTTCTTCAGACTCTTAATTAAGTTTAAAAAGCCTAAAAAATTTGATTTTTTTATTATTTATATTTTTTTTTTTTTTAGTTTCAATAAATCTTAACGCATACATTAATCGTATTTTTGGAACAAATTTTTTATAAAAACAAAACTAAAATAATTTTAGATACTTAAATTATTAACGTTATTATTATTAAAACGTTTCCAACTACTGACAAAAGAAAAGGAAAAAACTTTATTTTACTTTTGATTTAAAATAAATAAAAAAAAAAAATTGTGCCGATCAAACGCTTTTTTAAAAATAAAATCTTTCATTGTAATATAAAATTTCATATACTTGAATTTTGTGTAATCAAACATAACAGAATATTAATTCGTCCCGTAAGTCTCGTGTGTGTGTTTAAATTTGTTTAAATTTTTAGAAATTTGCACACACACACTCCCATATATACACTTTTTTTCATCAAATGAATTCTTATAAAAGGAAATATTTATGCTCTTAAAAATGGAGACAATGAGACCTTATATAAGGTTTCTAGCTGCTTATCAATTGTTTAATAAGGTACGGTTTGGTTTTATAAGGTTTAATAAGGCACGTACTTGACTAATGTGAATGCATTTTCTCAAATTGAATTTTGAAATAGAAATAAGAGTAAAATCAAACTGAATGTAGAACGCAAGGTTGAACTTGAGGTTGAAACTATCAGATTTTAATAGTTTTTAACTTTCTCGTGAGATACTAATAATACCAAAAGTCGATAAGTTTTCAATTAATTTTTATTTTGAATCCTATTTGCATGATTTTGACATTCAGTGATAACAACAGAATTTACTTTAGAAACAATATATAAAATCTCTTAAAGCAACTAATATATATAACTAAATAAAGTTGCCTGCACTGTCAAAAAGATTGAAAAACACAATTTTAGACTGTTATATCAATCAATGTTAATTTTGAAGATTATAATAGATTTTCTACAAAATATTAATATTAATAATAATGAAAGAAATTCACATAGTACTTTTGTCACTTCTTTTATCTTCAATCAGAACGAGTGGAAAAAAACAGACAATTACACTTCGGCACAGCTAAAAGGATTGGAACCCTCTGTTTTGGATTTTGAAATCAATAAATGCTAATTTCGAAGGTCACACCTATCTTACAACAACAACAAAAAAAACCCTATTAATTATGAGCTCAGCACATAATGTTTTTTCATTTGTCACTTCTCTCATCATCAACTAGTACTCAAGAGAAAAAAAAAAAGGTAAAAACGGATAATTACAATTACAAAAAAAAAAAAAAAAAAAAAAAAAGAAAGAAAGACACTTTCATTAAATTAACGACATCACAATTAACTACCACAGAAAAGAAAGAATGTCAAAAAGAAATGAAAAGTTCACTTTAAAAAAAATAAAGAGACAACATTTGCCAGTCGAAACACTCCCGCCATTTAATAGCGAATCGGTTCAGAATTCTTCAACCCGGTGTCGCACGTGATGGCAAGGCCTGGCAATCAACAAGCTCCAAAATCAAACGTTTCGCTCCAGCGACTAAGTGCAACGCAAGAGGAGAAAAGAAAGGCATCGAGAAAATAAAATAAATGAAAAATCAAAAGCTAGGAGTAAAAAGTAAACAACCAAAAATGGAAATCAATTTAGAAGCAATTGTTCCCACTGTGGTTGGAAAGTTAGGGCACTTCGACCTCTTCAAAAGGTTGGCGAACTTGTGGTTAGGAATGCAAGGAGAAAGATAGTCAGGGCGTTTAAGAGTTTAAGTTGGGAGTTTTTACTTAACGGATTTTGGCTTCCCACTTTCGCTGCTGTCTTGATGGGTATTTCCATCAAAGTAAACTATTGGGCTGAAAATAGAATTCAGATGCTTTAAAAAGAGAGCAAAAGATGGTAGATGTTGCAATTATAAGTTATTAAAGGTTTTAAAAAATTCTCAAAAAACCAAATCCCTTTTCTGCAAAAATTCAATAGCTCATATAATTAATAAATATAAAACTGGTTACTCTTAAACAACATATATGAAAATTGGTTAAATTTCAGAAGAAAGGAAGATGGAATTTCCAAATTGGAACTACACCCAATAAAAAAAAAAGCAAAGAAATAAAAGTACGATCCAATATAATTTGATCAAAATAATTCTTCTCATATTTAAAACTATAGCACCAAAAGATACAAAGTGTCCTTTTGTGTGATTAATTGTCCTTTTTCCTGTCACATATAGAAAGAAAAAGTATTGTAATCGTTAAAAAATTCTAAGGATTTTGACGACATCTCTAGATTTCAGACATCTCCAAGACAGAAAAATAATTTTTTAAACAAGACGAATAAGGTTTGGTCTATGGTTTCTACACCAAATTTATTGATTTCTATCAAATTTTGTAAGAAATTCATTCAGATGAAATCTATTTGAATGTATGAGTTATATGAAATGATGCCAACTATGAAACTAAAAAAGAAAGTAGGACACAAATTTGAAACCACATTCCTCAAGGAATAGATTATCTGTAAGTCAGTACTTTCATAAGCATGTAGAGTCTAAAGAGCAATGACTGAAATGTAGGGAACTTTGATATACGATTTTAAGATCAAAAGACAGAAAATCGGACAGAAAAAAAGGGGCTCCAAACACACTTCCGATTTGTATAAATCGCCAAATTTTTGTATAAATCGTCAAAAACGAACTTATCCAATCGTCTAAAAACATAGCATTGTAATAAATACTTTTTAAATATTGTTTGTTAATGGTATAAGGTTAGTAATACAAACGAGTAATTAAAGAGAAAGCGAGTTAAATCCTGGGAGACCGCTTCTATTGGATTCGCTATTGGAATGAACTCGCACATTTGATCTAACTGAACGAAAACTGATATCGAGAAAAACGATATTAGGCAAGAAATAGAAGCTTCCAATTAACGATGTTAACTTGCAGCAGAATATATATAGATATTGGAGGTGATTTCCCTTACATACGCGTTGAAACAAAACAATAAAAGCCCGAGGAGATTTGATTTATTGCACTTCATGACAATATCGCTCTATCTGCACGGTCGTCTTCTTAACAAGGTCTAATCCGCATAAACTTTTCACCTTGCATTCATACATCATAAATCAACAAAAGCTTTTGAAATTTGATCAGATATTTACTCAATATGCCACTTGAATTTTAATAACCATTAAATTTATGCACAACTTAAGATCAATCAGAAATGTTCCCACACGAATTTAAAGCAATTTCAGAAGCTATATTAATCCAAGATGAAATCTAATTATATTGTTTGCGTAACTACTATATATAAACAATTCTCTGCATTAAAATTTAAAAAAAAAGAAATATCTGTCAATAGTATTAAAAAAAAGTCTACATGAATATTACGTATTTGCATTGTGATTAGTAGATAGCGAGTCATCTGATTTATGACATAAGAGGCTTGCTTTATCGGTATAGTTTGAAATATTTAATGAAAATTATAATTCTATCGTAGTAAGTATTTATATTGCACTTGACGGTGAAATAACGGCAAGCCAGCGACAGTTATCGCCCCAAAACTTTCTCGCATACTCTCTAATATATTTGACATGCCAGAGAATGTCTAACAAAGCACTGACGTACAAAAATTAATAAGTACTAGCTTTTGGCGGGCATTTAGCATTACTATCTGCCGTGTCATCCGTGGCAAGTTTCTGAATTATCGCGTTAAATGTTTCTAAAAGCACAGACCGATAGAAAGTCTACCAGCAGTTAGATTTGGCAGGTATCCACATTATGTTAAATCTGACTACCGAATTCCATCGCATCTTGCTCCCTTAATTATCTAATTATCGTGTTGGACAGACGGACTCCCTATGAAAAGATTTTACTCTTAATTTGATAGAAATCCGAAAATTTGGCTTTAAGATCGTAAAATAGTTTTCAATAATCAAGTTCAAGCGTTTTCTAGTTTATATTTGCCACAGAAAGACATTTCCCATAAATCTGTTCTTCTAAATCAGGAAGGTCAAAAACGTGAAGATTCGTCAAAATCTTGAGTTAGAATGTTTTGAAAATTATTATACTTTCTCCATACTATGTATACGAGAAAGTAAAAAAGAAAGGATAAAACTTTAACAGCGAGTTTAAAACAATAATATTTATTAATTCTGCTTTCAAACACACAATTTGCAACAACATCAACGAATAGCTTTGCAGTTTGTTTATCTTTTTCAAGTAATGGATATTTTTCGTCTCTGGACGCAATGGTCTGAATACTTAAACAACACACGTTAACCCTGCATTTTTTTTTTTTTTTTTTTTTAAATAATGATAGGGCATCCAGCTATATCAGACGAAGGATAAAAAATTGAGAAGGAAGAACTGAGCGAGATACTAGCAATCTGGAAAAAAAAAAAAAAAAAAAAAAAAGAAAGAAAGAAAAAGAAAAAAGAAAGAAAGAAAGAAAATTCCTAAGCATTATATTCAGTGCCAAATAACAAACTAACGAAGTACAAAATCCATTTCTTATTTGCTTCGAATATCACAAAGTAAAAAAGAAGTGTAATTCCTTTGAGTAGCTTTTAAGGACCAATTAATTATTTTAAGTAAACGATTTTGCAAGATAATTTTAATTCTTTAAAATGCACACGTAGAAATGAATCTTTTAACTAAAAGCTCCTTTTAACCTTCTTTTCATACTTAAGTGAATAGCATTCGTTGCTTTATAGAATCGAGAATCTTAATGAAAGTATATAATGTAATAAAATAATTCTCTTACTTAACACTTTGCCTAAAAAAAAATTTGTCGTTCTATTCAAGCAATGTCGATAATATATTTTGGGGGAGGGGTGTGGGATGAAAGCCAATGCATGTGCAACATACATTCTGTATTTAATATTAATATATAATAAAAAAAATTCGGGTATTTAGGAAAGTACTTCTTGGACACAAATATTAAAAATACGTTTTTCGGTTTCGGCAGAGTCCAAGTTTCAACACATTTTTTTTATTCGTTGCCTTTAATAACTAGATTTAATATCCACTGAATGCAAGTTTATCTAATTGTATTCTTTAAATTAAAAAGAATAATTTAATCTGTAATTTTTTTATCATAACGAAGGTCTATTCTAATCGAGGCATGGACTAATTTCTAAATTATTAAAGATATGCATTTATTTCTACTTGGAAAAAGGTCACAAATTATACGGAATTATATTTTAGTCTGAGTTAGTGAAATAATCAGGGTTTAGTTTAGTTCAGTTATATTAACGTCCCGTTTTAAAGCAACAAGAGGGCTATTTTGGGACGGACAACAAGAGGACTATTTTGAACCACGGTCAGATGACGAAGAAATAATCAGGGAGTCTAAAAAAATTGTGATGCCTAAATTTTCATACATTTCCAAACCACATTAACCACGTTTAGTAAAATATTAAAGACATTTAAAATTTTAAAGATGCAAAACTCCACACTTCCAAAGAAACCAAAACCAACTCGAGTTAAGAAAATCTAAAGTCCATTATTTTAGTTCGATTAACAGAATATCAAGCGATCGTTGTACTTAGAATCCATAGAAGGTTCTAAGATAGTTAGATAGATAGACAGACAAATTTAGTTAGATAGGCATATTTAAAACAATGTTAATTTAGATTCCTTAATTTTAATCCCCTCAGGCTATAATTTCGTGATCACCCACCTAAAAATTTCGAAGTCAATTTGACGATTACGGTAATGGTAAAGTAAAAACGTATCAATCACAATGTTTCGTCTTTATATGTCTTAAAATGAAACGCTAAAAATAGCAAAATGCAAGAACCGTTCAAAAGTTCAGAGGTGTCTTTTTCACACATCTTAGATCGAGCAAACTCCTCAATCAGCCTGAAATGGGCGATCAGAAACAATAGGTTTTCTTTCCTAAAGCATCGTTAACAGAATTCATCACCTCTCTGTAAATGAACTTTGACGACCTTGCCACTTACTCTTGAGTCCCACAAGACTGGATTTTTTTTTTCTCCCTACACAAAGTGATGAAAAGAATTGATTTCCTAAGGAAATGCACCTATCAATGTGTGACATCGAAAATATCAGATGCAGACAACACAGATCAGAATTAAAGCTGAACTTTTCTTGTTTGAAATGTGTATTCTTTCAGCAAGTTTCGCACCGATATAATCATCGATAACTAGTAAGAATGGAAGTTATCGATTATTATTTAGAACTAAAGGAATGAAAAAGAGTTTTTTTACGAAAAATAAATAAATAAATAACTACAATACGTACTGTTTCAAATACAAAAATCAAACTTGATTATTAAGAATTTTAAAAAAATCTTATAATCAAACGTTCTATATTATA
>JAPMOQ010038084.1:2081445-2126991 GCA_026543055.1 Argiope trifasciata | reverse complement strand
TATATATACACGCCATTATTACAAAAGTTTAAAAGATGGGGAGGGAGGGGGTTTTGAAACAACAGTACGTAGAATCGAAGCAATACAAAAGACTTTTAAAGTTCTCAATCTTCTGTGTAATAAAAAAAAAAAAAAAAAAAAAAAAAAAAAAAAAACGTAGATTGCAGAAAATTACTCAAAATAACTTGGAGTTGAATGGAAGTTACATTTTTATTTATTCATTTTTTCAATTTAATAATCCATCCCATATTTTAAAAAATATTCCCTCTTTCACAATTTTATCAGGTGTGGTCTGAATTTCGAAAATAATCGTAAACATTGATGCTGGTAATCATAATCACACAATAAATCAGTACAATAATACATTTTCAAAAGCAATATTTAAAATTTAACGAACATATAAATCCTAAAGAAATAAATAGTTGCGAATTAAAACATACTGAAACCTATAGAATGCGAAATTTAACTCCGTTCAAATCCTATCCAATTCACTTTAAAGAACCAGTAGAAATAATATACTAATATTTAAAGAATCATTAAATAACGTGAAAAATTGCTGGATTTATTTAAATCTAACTGTCGTTACCATGAAGCATATATCTTCCTCCACTATTTAAAAAACTCCCATGAACCATTAATTATCAATTTTCAACACCTAATAAATACGTAAATCAAACATCCACATAAACTTATGAAACCCTGAGTGGCCAAAAGAACAATAGTGTGATCAATAACTATGGGTTCATTTTATGTAGTTCTATAAAATAATTATAGCTCAGAGCGTTTCCAACAATCGGTAGCAAAACGCTTACAGAAGTATTACTAAAATTTGTGACTACAATCTATCAATGTCTACATTCCTGTGAAATCTTTAAAAGCCAACAGGACATTTCCGAACTCCATAACTTTAATATACATAGCACCACAATGCTCAAATTTGCCAACAATTATTAGCTTTTGACACTTACAATTTATTTGCTAATTTTTGGCTGAAAACTTGTGTTAGACATAAAAAGGGTTTGGCTTAGTAGCATCCACATTACCACGAACAACTGAGAGAACATTGACAAACTCAATTACTTTCATCAAACAATGTTCAACATTGTTTCTATTGATGATGCCTAGTAACTTTTAATACTCTTCGTACAAATTATTCGCAGAGATTAGTTAACCAAACATTCAATAAAAAATCGTAAACCCCATTTCGTGCCAAAGATTGTAATGACCGGCAACAGTAAAATTACTTTGGCTTAAAGCCATATTTAGTTTTGAAAAGAGGAAGAGGAAGGCGGAGTAATTACCTTAACACAAAGGCAACAATGACCACCAATTTTTAGATCTTTGGAACGATATACGTGCTAACAAAGCGGTGCGTTTATAGGTGGCTAAAGGGAGTGCCGGGAGAATCGTGGGAATTATTCAAATTATCGACACAATCTGGATACCGTAATTAAATATCTTGCAATGCATATGATTTTTTTTTTTTTTCATTCTTTGGATAGAAAGCGATTTTACCTATAAAAAAAAAAAGTAAAATCGTCAGAAAAAAAATTTTTTACCAAGCAGCTTTCTTCTTCTTCTTCGCTTTCCCTTCCTTTTGCGAGTGTTTTTAATGTTTACTGTTTGTTAGACAGTAAACATTTAAAAAGTTTTTGTCTCTGATAAAGCATATAATAAATCACTATTACAAAATAGATTCATTCAGAGAAAATGGATTCATATTTTTATAAATATGTAACAAAAAAAGAGTCATGTGGCATAAATGTTAGAGCGTCTTTTGTGAATTTATGTTTTAACCAGTCATATCACGTGAATACAATGTTTAGGCATGAGATACGCTATATAGAGACACAAAGAGGTCTCGAAAAAAATATACGATTTTTTTTAGTTGTTAATGCAAAAAAGTACCTTATTTTTATCCTTTCTGTTATAAGCAAGAACTAAGGAGCAGAGATTTTCGTTTACTACCATTACGAATATCTCATGAAAAAAAAAAGTTAGTATTTTTATATAAAATAAATTCGAGAATATTTAGATACAGAACTAATAATATTTTAAAAGCAAACTGGAATATTTTTAATCAATATCAAACGCGACACTATATCTCAGGTATAAACAAATGACGAAAGACAAAATAATGACAGTTAAGTCTATCAAAACATCAAATGATCCGACAAATGAAGTTTTTCAAAACCACCCATAAACACTTTTTTTTTTAGTATATATTAAATACACACATTTTATCTTAGGAAGGGCAAACATTCAAATTCAATAAAACAACATTCAAACAATCAGATCTGAGAAGAAATTCTTAAATATTTCACAAATAATAACAAAGAAGCAAAGAAAAAAAAACATGTTAATATACCATTCGATGCAAAAAAAAAAACAGATCACGGTCGTTTGAAAATCATTCGATTCAGATTCAAGCATCGAATTCTTCGAGCATTTTCTAAAAATATACATTTCTAAAAGAATAAAATAACATTCTTAAGCTTTTCACGAATACTAATACTCGTATACGTTAACATATCATTCGATGTAAGGAACTAGATTAAGACATCTTCTAAAAAGTTAACAGACACAAATTGGAAATTAAAATAAATTATACCTAAATATAAATAAAAGTCATTATGGCTATGTATTATATTCCACATCTAAGTAACTGCTGAAATCAACTAAAATTTACGCACTTATTATAAAAGACAAGAGCAAGAATACTGTCAACTCACCAAAATACAAAAATTAATTAAATATAAAATTAATTAGAAATCAATCAAAAGCTTTGCATTTTTTAAATATATTTACATCACTCTATAATTCCCTACTTTAAAAAAATTCTTTCAATTTTAATTGCCTTTCGACAATCTTTTACTGGCTTTCAAGTAGTGATTTAACCATGCTTAAAGGCAAGTTTAAATCAAACATTCAAATTTAAACACAGACAACCTTTCCAGTACTTCAGTATTCATGAACAAAATTTTCAGTATTAATAAATCCAATATCAATAATTTATGGATAAAATTTATAAAATCGGCTGGTTCAATCGATAATTTCATTTTAACTTTTTTTTAATTCTTCAGACGATAAAAAGAATTGTATATAAAAGTTCAATTACATTTTTTTGTTAAGTATATTACAAAAGACCTTTTAATTATATTATTTCAACCAAATTTTGTAGGATTATTAATTTTAATGACAATTCAAAAAAAGAAAAAAAAAACACTTCTTAACCGTATTTGAGAATATATTATGAAAAGAGAGGTAAGCCTCAACAAAGAATCAACAACAGTAAAATATTTTAATCCTTTTAATTTTCACCAGATTTCGTTAGATTATAATGGAAACGAATATTTGATTGTTCTTATATAACAGTGTATTTTGAAGACAGCTTGTTTAACCTTGGTAGAAGGGGGGGGGGGAACCAAAATCATTTTAATGTTTCCGGCAGATCCATCAAAACTGAAATCAAAATGATAATATCGCAAAATACGAATTAGTAAGGCGAGAATAAAGAAAAATCCCAATTCCTTTTTCAACCGTTGGCTGAAATCCAGGAGACAAGGTTGAAGGAGGCTCATGTTTACACAAATGGGTTAGAGAAGGGGGATGTGTGATTGCAGTAGTACTATAGATACCAGTGGGAATGGTCTCCCAAACCTTTCTTCCATACTTTTTAACCAGATATCCCGAGTTATCTCGGGTTCGTATATATTGCAGTTAATTATTATGCCGAGAAAACTCGGACGAAGCAGAATTTGTTAGTTCGATTTGTTTCAGCGTGGTTTTACTCGGCATGGAGGAAATAAAAGGAAATATTTAACTATGGTAGTTTGATTTTTGGTTTGGCGATTCTTTATACAGTACTAATCACGTGCTTTCCCAGTTGTATAGTACACTGGGATTAGTGTGGACTAGTAATGGGTAAAAAAAGACAGTAAAAGTAAAATAATGGCGATGACCAAGATAGCGAAAGCGATGATTTTTTTTAAATAGTGATTATGGAAATGGCGATTCCAACCACTGAAAAAAAAATCAAATCCAAAGAGACAATGTATTCTGTGCATCTATAGAAGAGATTCTAAAGGTGAACTAGCAAGAAAACAGACCAGATACCTGTGTACGGAATGTCAAGTATCACTTTGTGTTGTCCCTTGTTTCAAAAACTGTCATTCAAAGACTAATTACCTTTTTTTCATTCACCCGAGATAACTCGGGATAGCAAACTAATATTAAAACTAAATGCGTTTACACCCATAAAAAAATTAAATATTCAACTTAAAACCTACATATTTTGTTTTGTTTCGCTTCCTTGCTTTTAATAATTAATAAGTGTGAAGATCTGTTGCAATTTTTTTCAAAAAAAATGTGTAAGGAAAGTGGTTAATAAGCTTTTCGTGCCAGAAAAAACCTTGAATAGCATTGGCGAATGATATATGCAAGTAATATTAACTTTTGGTGCGAATTTAGCATTTTTACTAAATTTATCGTGTGGTCCTTGCCGAGTATTTTGGCGATTAATCTCTGGCCTGCAATTAATAGTATTATAAAAACGAATTTGTTTTAGATTAGTTTTTCACAACAGATTAAAACCAAAATTGGATACAAAACTGCGCTTATAGTCAAAAAATATCATACCAAATTTGATAGATTTAAGTCATTGCATTTGGAAGTTATCGCGTTTAAATTTTTCTGTGGGTACAGACCGAAACACTATCGACCCGCAAATGGATCTGGCTCAAAACTGAAAGGCATCTGCATCATAGATGTAGATACCTGTTAATTCTACATCGTAGATGTTAAATCTGCGCATCGAATTTTATCTATCCGATTTTACTCAAAATTTGATTGAAATCGGCAAATTTAAAGTAAAGACCTTGTACCGAATTTCAACTGCTAATATCAAGGCGGTTTTTTTTTTTTTTTAAAGTTATTTTATAGTTAGTATTGTCGTTTTGTAGTTATTGTTACAGACCAACGGACATTTTCTAGAAATGCGTTTTTGGTGCTCAGAGAGATTCAAAACCTTGAGATTCGTCAAAAATGTCCAGTTCGAATTTTTTGATGACTACCATTCTTTCTCTATACTAAGTATACGAAAAAGTAAAAAATTTTCCATCTGCCTTTAAAAGTAACTGTTGTTGCAAAAATATAAATGTTAATTTTCTTACAATAATGCTTATGCAAGAAACAAAAAATATTTAATTATTGTAAATGAAGTTGTCAATTATTTCTCTCATCTGTTAAGAAATGTCACCATAGTAGATCAGAGAAAAAAACATTTACGCGATATACATTATTATATTAGGTTGTTCGGAAAGTAATTTCGTTTTTTCCCGACAGAGGATTTAATTGTATTTTTCGCACCCAATTTCATACTTAAACCGCAAAATCATTTTATGTTTTAAGAGCTGATATAGCAAGGCTTGATTGAGTGTGAAAAAGTGCAGCTGATTCTTCGCAGTAGTTTTTGGATGGTGCCCTTTTAAATATGGAGAGCAATAAACAGCATTTTCGTCATTTTTTTCTTTTTTGCTATATAAAAGGTAAAAATGCTGTTCAAGCCAGAAATAAATTAGCCAATGTGTGTGGAGAAGATGTGTTAACAGTACATCAGTGCCAGAACTGATTTGCAAAATTTTTCCTTCAAATGAGGAGGCCAAAAACCACCTCGATCAGTTTTTTTTACAGCAAAGACCAAAACTTTTATGAGCGTGTAATCATGTTACTACCAAAAATATGGCAAAAGGTATTAGACCAGAATGGCAATTTTATAATTTAATAAATAATTTATTCATTAAACGAAAATTTCTTTTCATTTTGACAAAAAAAAAAACGAAATGACTTTTCGAACAACCCAATAACTAAACTCAAGAAGCTGAATTAATAGAAAAATGTCTAGATTTTGGGTAAAGTCACTTTCTACATAAATATATTAATATAAAATTAGCTAAATTAAATAATAAGTGCGATTAATTAATTAGCTAAATTAAATAATTAATAAGAGCGATCAGGAAACAAATGAAAATATGTGGCAAAAGTCTTATGAGATGCAATCGAGACAAAACATTGAGCGAATATTTTTTTAGTATAATAAAGGGAAGATGAACGATCATTAAATGCTCCGAGCGCCATTTATATTTACTAAATAACTGATGCCGACTGAGAGCGAAAAAAATTATATTACAATCCTGATGTCAGTTGTCCTTGATATCCCACTATCACTAATTGTGGAATAACAGTGTATTAAATTAGAAACAGAAATCAGAAATCTTTGCTCTAAAATTTACTTATACATGGAATAATTTGAATTATGATCCGCGCTTTCAAATACAGTTTCACAAATAATTTCGGTTGTTAATATTTTTATCAGAATCTTACAATACGATTTTTCAAGAAAAATACATAAAAATATCCAATAAAATGATTTTGAAAATTATTGCTATTCATTGATCAGTTTGATGATATACGCGACATTCCGTTTACTACAACTGCTATTCCTTAATCATTTTGGTGTTAAATGCGGTGTTCAATTTATTGCAATTGCTATTCCTTGATCATTTTGATGATATACGCAAATTCCATTTACTGCTATTCCTTGACCATTTTAGTGATGAATGTAACATTTCATTTATTAATAGAATGTTTTTGAAAAGCTGACTATTTCACACAAAAATTATTTTCCCATGCGGAGTACATGATATGAATTAAACACACACACACTGATATTTTCGAAATTATAAGTTTATAAAAAGCATTAAAGACTGCAGTAAGAACTTAGAATTTCACCTATTTTTGTACTGGGCGGCAAGCCCAACCTATAATTCAAATCCTATATCCTTTTAAGGTATAATTCAGAAGAATTTCGCTTATGCTGTAAAAGCATTTTTCCTTTTTAACCACACAATACTAACCTTCATAACAGTCCCAAAACGGAACCAAAACACAGTTTTTCAGGGCATTCCATTAAATTTCACACTTTACAGACGATTTCCCTTGACCTTCATTCGTTAACCTAATATTAACGTTTTATTTTTTAGTTCGCTATCATTTTTTTTTTTTTTTTCGTTCCCTCCTACGTCTGTGCAATATTCCCAGCTGCGCTGATTGACGGAAACGGAGTCAGAAGTGGCCGCGAATTTTGTGTCAAAACAAATATATAAAAAAAAAATGAATAAAGTGTCTCCGTGAAAATAACAAGGATTTTAAATCGAACGATATCTGATAGAGTGGAAAATTAAACACGGCATGACATAAAACTCAATTACTGACTTTATTTATATTTTTATTTATGTATACCGTCTCATTAGAGTCGTGTCTTCCATCATGACACATATACGCAAGGAAGTAAAGATGTTAATGTTGAATAAATTCAAAAATACCAAAGAAACCTGTCTCAGATGGATCGATTTTCGAATTTTAGAAGAAGAAAAAATATATATACCCCACATACGTTCATCACAAATAAAAATATATTTATAAAACGTCGATTAGCAAAATCAGAAATGAAGCCATTTATAAGCAATCTTTAATTGGTCATGAATAATGAATGTATGAATTAATTCTTAATCATACAGGAAAGACCAATGGTATTTTCCAACAGGATATTTAATTAACAATAACTATCTAGTATTGCTCAGGAGTTAAAAATATTTTCCTGTCTAATAATTTTAATGTCAAATCTGCTTTTGCATAATAAGTACGAACACAAAATCCTGTTATCGTCAGAAAAATATTTAAGTAAAAAGAATATAAATTGGTCCAGACAGTTTCAAAAACTACCAATAAATTTTATCTTAGAATCGTCTGCATCTACTCAATAATTTAATAGGAAATACTAATAAAATTGAGTAATTCATTTGGAAAAATTAATTAAAATTGCAAGAGAATAAAAGAGGTACAATAAAAAGTTAAAATTTAATTATTCTTGAAAATATTTCTAAAAGAATAATTTGTCCAAAAAATGGCGAAATTTAGGCTAATTTACAGTTATTTGAATATTTAATTTCTTTGTCAATGGAGAAGTTCATAATATACTTTAGTCTAGTCTTAAAAGTGTGCCAAGTTTGGTTGTATTAAGGTTAACTGTTTGGAAAGAAATGAGTACGCATATATGCATAGATAATACTATTTACATCAAAATGATGCAAAATATTGCATAACAAGATGAATTTTAGTTATAACAACAGGAAAAAGAATTTAAAGGAGATTCAAACAAATAATTCGCAACACAAAATGATAATGCTTGAACCTTAATTTCTCGGGTATTACTTTATTATTAAAATTTGTTCTTAATTTTATCATGCCCAAAGAAAAAAAAAAAAATGTTTTAATATCATCACAATGGAAATGAGTGTAAAAGTCCAATAATAAAAAAAATATAGCTATAAAAAGAATTTAAATGTATTTTTAAAAATCTATTAAAATTTGAAGAAAAAATTAATGGAAATAAAATCAATAAATATTTATAGTCGCTCTAACGATTGAGAGTACAATTTTTTTTTTAAATATAATTAACACACCAACTTTCAATATTAACAGTGTGTTACCTAGAAGTGCAAACACGGTTTATGTTTTGTTTTGTTTTATTTTTTCACATAATAAATGGTTAAATTTAAAGTAAAAACAAAAAGCAATCGACAAAAAAAACTTTAAACTGAAAAATTACAGAAGCGTATTTTCAAGTTCAAGTTCAATGAGACTATTGTCGAAGAAGCGTATTTTGAGAGGCGAAGAATTTAAATAAACATACGAAAATTTTTGCTTCAAAAAATTGAGAATGCACCGATGAAATTTTTGTAATATTTCACAAAGTGCCACTCTTCAGTTGCATGCTTTTTGGCTTTCATAATGACCTCTAAACGCTGTTCCACCGATTTGACCAACTTCTTAATCGTATCTGAAGATATTTTACAACATTTTTCTTGCAACACTTGTTTCAAATGAATTTTTGTATTTCTGGACCGCTGTTTCAAGTGTAGCTCACAGATTTTCAATGACATTGGTGTTTGGGGATTGTGGTGATATATGTGATTGCTGTTTACAAAGAAAAGACGCCACATTTTGGAGTTACGTTTGAGGTCGGTGTCCTGCTGGAAAATGAAATTTTCATTTAATTTAATTATTTCATTCAAAGTTTGATAAATTCTACAAATTTGTTTTAAAAACCACATAAATTTTAACCATCTACATTTTTTTTTCGAGATACCGTATTTACAGAAGGATATAAATCCAAAAATAAGTTTCTTAGAGAAAATAAAATTTACAAAATAATTTCCACCCATGGTATTCCAAAATAATTTATTTTTTAGAAATCTATTCCATGCTAAATTCCATTTAAACAGCATAAGATAGAGGTACATGTTTCATTAGAATTTTAAAAAAAGGTTCGAACTAGCTTTGATAGTTTACATAAAATGAAGACAAAAGTATATAAAATTGTATCAAAACTCAACACAAGACATCGTACTCTTCATACGTATTCAATCATGCATTCAGGTACTATTAGCAGACGATTATTTATCTCCTATTTACATTAAAAATAAGAAATAAAAATCAGCTACTAAAGAGCTATAAATCTCATACTCTGAAGTAATTTATTTTTGCATCTAAAAAATAAATAGCTAAAATAACTTTCTAAAATAACTAATACCAAATCTCCTAACATATAGGGCATGACGCCATTCCAAAATTCAGCGGACTGCAACTATTTGAGAAATAAAACTGATTTCCAATCGGATTCCCAGAACTTAAATCTAAAACTTTATAGAAGGAATTTTATTCTGAACGAAAATAACAAACACTATGTTAGCATCAACCTTAAAAATCAAATCATTTATAAACGCATCAATGATCAAATACGTCAGTTCCAATCAAACATTTTCAATAGAATTTGTTTTTACCTTCATGCCATGTTATTATTATGCTGACTACTACTGATTTTCTGTTTGTGCATTCTTCGTTCTTTTGGTAGACAAATGGGCTAAAGAGGGGAGGAAAAAAACTACAAAATTCCGCTTATCTAAACACACAATTGATTCGGTGTTTTTACATTCCACATGAAATAAAAATACCATTTCAGCAATCACCATGAGTAATATTCCACATTCCTACTTTATTTTGGCATGAAACAAAAAAAAATTATTAAAATAAAAACATAGCTCATACAAAAAAAAAAAAATGCTGTTTCTAATGACACTTGCTATTGGACAAGCCCGCTGTTACGAAGACAGCGATTTAAGCCATAGGATGCGTCTCTTATTTCAGTAGCGTCAACTAGAGCCAAGATTACGACTTTGCCACTCATTCGCTTCCACAACCCCTTTTTACAGGAGGGCACATTCACACATCTAATAGATAGAATAAAGGAAGAACAACCATGCCCGAACCAAGACTCGAACCCAAGACGCCAAGATTACGATTAAGACGCGTTATCCTTACGTCAGGACGCCAGCTATATGTCTATGTATTTAATTCCGATAAAATAATACTAGGCCGGGTAAAACAGAAGCCAGATAGTTGCGAACCGGATATTCGGGAGTGTACTGTATCTTATGCATTTTTTGCATTCGATTGTCATGAACGCTTATCATAAATCAAATATACCTATCATAACGTGTGTGTGTGTGTGTGTGTGTGCGTGTGTGCGTGTGCGTGTGTGTGTGTGTGTGTGTGTGTGTGTGTGTGTGTGTGTGTGTGTGTGTGTGTGTGTGTGTGTGTGTGTGTGTGTGCGTGTGTGACGTAACTAGCGACACCGACACAGCGGAAAGCTCGCACACTGCCTCGAGAAAGATCGAAGTAAAAAGCAAATGTTTAATTTCTTTAATTAAAATGCAATTTTTTTCCCCTAAAACATTACAATTACAAGAATCACAACAAAATACATGCAACGATACTTTAACACTAGATTTTGGCGAATCAGATTTTTTTTTTCTTCTATATATAAGAATGTTTGGTGGAAGTTAGTAGCTAAACTTTACTTTCTGCTACATCTATCCGATTGTTAGCACAAACCACAATAATTGAACTCTCAACCAAAAATAAAAGACATCTTTCGCCAAAGCAAACAGCACAGCTCCCAAAAACACTGTAAAGCAATGCGGAAATGCAAACAGTATGGAGAGAGAAAAACATTTCCTAATTCACACTTCGATTTCCAGCAACAGAAACTCATTCAAGCACCACAAAGCTAAGTTCGTTTTCACTTTTGTAATACGAAGATAGAAAATGGGTCATCAAACCCATACAATCAAGTCTGTATTTTAATTAATCCCATTAGAAAAAGGGAGTGGAGTAAAAATAGGAAACAGAGGTTCCATCAGTTCTTCGCAGTACATTGTCTTCCACACTCTAGTGGTCGACTACTTTCTCATTAAATCAGCAGGGGCCTAATGATGTGTGGACTCGCAATCAGCGGCCAAATGAGCGACAAAAAGACCTACCCTTACTCGCCCGCTGAATGCATTTAAAAGTTATTAAAAGAATTGTTTAATATTCTAAAGGAAATAATCAAGCAACGAATTTAGTCCAAGTGAGTATATTGAAGAACTAAAATGTAGCGACAATGCGCACACATAACAGCTGTCTGCATGGTTAATTTTATTCCTTCAATTCGTCACGCAGCTGTCATTATTTCTTTGAATCGTCTGAAGCTAGAACAGAAATTAATATACTGTAAATTAAAAATATATGATTGCTAGTTTACCAGCAAAATTAATCTAAATACTTAAGCCCAACCTTAAAGAATGGAAGAGTATACAACAAATACATTATTTAAACACAAATGACCCAATGGTACATATTATGTAATTTTAAAATAAACGTTTAATTTGCAAATAAAATTGCTGACATTTTTTTTTCTTTACAGTAGTGCATTTTATAATTGCTCAAAATTCTGTCCAATAACATTAAAAAAGTTACAAACTAACTTGCTGCGCATACGGATCCACATCACAAATCCTAAGGGTCATTTGGGATACCCCAGGCAGAAATTACCACATATGTATGTAACTTTATACGGTTTTAACGAAATTCAGTCCTGTGGGTAATATATAAGAAAACGAAATTTTTTTAAAGCAACCATATCCATAAGTAATTTTAAAGTTACATTTAAAGAAAATACATAAACAATATATGATAACAATCCCTTGCAATTTTATCAAAAGAAAATTGTGTGAATGCTGAAGTTGAAACTGCAGATAAAAGTATCATAATCGACTCCCTCACATACACACACACACTTTTCTATCTTCTCACAGTCAGCTCAATAATGTTCAAACAAAAATGAAATCAATGATGATGATGTCGTGTCCGTGTTTCCACAGGAAGGGGGTGCAGTAGCTTCTGAGGTAAAGACCCCTGAGCAGACAGAGGGCAGAAGTCTGACTTCTAGCTCAAATGAATATGACACATTCATTCGCTTGCACAACCCCTTTTTACAGGGGGGCACATTCACACGCCTCACAGACAGAACGCAGAGTAACAACCATGCCCGAACCGGGACTCGAACCCGGGACGCCCAGATCAAGGGGAAGACACAATGAAACCAATAAGATGTGCAATAAATAATCAGCAAAATTAACCGTTTTTTATTAATAGTTTATGATTGATACGTCTTATAATTTTTTTTTAGCCAAAGTAACATTTCAGAAAATCTTACAATCTATTTTTCTTTTTGAAAATCGAATTTTAATTTTTTTTTTTTTAAAGGAATATACTAAAAAGTTTGATAAAAGAAAATGAATAAACATAATACTTTTCCGTCAAGACAAAAAGAACCTTCATAAAAAAAAAATGTGAACAAAGGCGAAAAAGAAAGAAAAATTTGGTTTGCCGTGCCCAAAGCTGGACCTAATCTAACTGCAGTTCTGATGCCTCTAAATTCAAAAGATCGTTTTTTACCTTCAACTCAATCCATCACTAAGATGCGAAATGGACTTTAATTGTCTGCTTGCTTGTCTCATTTTCTGTCTTCCAATTTTTATTTGCTTTTGTTATTTTTATTTTCGCGGTTATCGAACTCTCAAAGTGAAAAAATAAACAAAAATCATTAAAGAAATTAAATGTGAGAAAGTAAAAGAAAATCATTTTAAAACAATGCTAAAATTCAGCAGATGCTGCAACTCTGCAGCCCTAATACACAAACTGCCATTTATAATAACTAATATATAATGCGCTCTTTCAATCTAATAACATACAAAAAAACTAACAATGAAGTCTTTGAATTGACTATTATTTAATATTCAATTCGGCATAGTATATTATTCTGTTTTTTATGACACAATGACACTACTGCACCAAAATAACACTAAATTATTCGATAATAAAATACTACTATTATGCTAAAAAAAACTTTTATTATATTAAGATTGATTTTCAACAAAATAAATCGTCGTTCCGAATTATTGTTGTCTTTATAAAACTCCGTAACACACTTCGGAACAGATCCGTAGTAAAAGAATATATGTGTGGAAAATCGCCATCACTGCAAGCATTTCATTGATCAATCGCGTGAATGTGTTTTTAAGACTTTCCGAAATCAATTAGTCAAAAGATCATAACTCTACACACAATACTTCTCTAATAGCTATAATAATTACAAAAGGCTGGATCAAAAAAACATACATTAACTTTACATAATGACTATTATCACTTTCACTGTAAAATAACCAACGAAGGGGGGAGGGGAGAAAAAAAAGCATGTAATTCCAAAGACAATTGAAACAACACAAAGATAAAAACTCGTCTGGGATATCAACAACTCACATAGCAGAAAAAGATATCTTGAAGACGGCGAAAGTTTTTCGCACTCTGAAAGAAAAGAAATTGTCCTTGGGACTTAGGTAACAGTGACCGACAAAAATGTCTTTACTCTTTAACGATGTCGTAAACACATACACATTGAGAAAAGAAAAGAAAAAGAATAAAAGCCAGAGGGTAAAATTGGAAGGCAGTAAAATAAATATGAGCATGAAGACACTGGCTTCTAGCTTCCGTTCGCACGGTGTAAAGTCAAGGACGTATTAACAGACAGGACACCTTTCACAATAGGGCCCTCAGGAAAAGAGCTTTCCAAGAAGCATATAAAAAGGGGCGGGATTTTTAAGTAATATTCGATGGAAGCAGAAGGTATCAAGAAATTAATCGAAATGAATGACAGATGGTTATTAATTGGCCAATCAACGAAGGGAATAGTGAACTTTCTCAGAACTAATTCAATTCAGGGTTTCTTTTTGTTCTTTTTTTTTTTTTTTTCTTTTTAATATGATGATCAAAAAACGAAAGTATGGTAATCAGTATAAAATCCGATGTCTAGATTTTGATGAATCCCCACTTTTCAGATCTCATTGAACCAAAAAATCATTTTGCTCAGCAGAAAGATTATTAGAAAGCAGAATTAGTTACATCAGAGTTCTGAATTTGCGATGGTACACGAAAGTAATACGGGCAATGGCGGAAAAACACTAAATATAAGGAAATAAAATCAAAAAAATTATAAATAAATTTCGCCAAGCTGGAAGGCCAAAGATAGATTCCTTTACATTTAAATTACTATCTGTCAACATAAATCGTTGACGTTAGAAACAGTCAAAATTAGGGCTTAAAATCCTCTTTCAACCGCTAATTTTTAAAATGTCGCAGTTATCAAAACACTTTAAATGCAAAAGATGTTTGCCTGAATGAGACGTTAATTTACCTAATTGGGTTTATTTTTCTACCAACAGCATTAGGAGAGTTATGGTAAAATGAAAATATCTTCATTTTTATTTCTAACATATTCCAAGCCAGTTAAAATCGAAACAAAATTAGTCATGAGAGTCATTATAGTAGGTAGTTTTCATATAGGATTTACTTAGTAATAGAATTTTATTTTCTTAAAATTCATGTCAATAAAGAAGCTTGTAAATTTACGAAAATATATTGGAGAGCGGTAAAATAATATCTCGGAAAATAAGGCAATAAAAGATTTAACACCTCCTACAAACCAGAACTTATATTTATAAAAATACATTGATATTAAGCATATATTTTTAAAAATACATTGATAATAAGCTTATATTTATTAAAAATATATATATTGGAGTAAGCGGTGTTGTTTTAGAAAACAGACTACCTTTCTTTGGGTTTAATTTTATAAATAAATATAAAAATGTTCATAATTAATAAACAACAAGACGCTCCATGATGCAAGTAATTGCATTGAAATTTTCTTCCATTCATTATAAATTATTACAGAATTATTTCAAAGATATTTTTTTTTGATGCTAAGTTTTGTTAAAATGCAGAACTATTATCTCCCTATCTTCATTTACTAATATATATATAATCAAGAATAAATACTACAAACATCATCAATCAATCTGAATCATTTAAAATCTTTAATTTCAGCATTTAATATTATTAATAAAAACTTCTTCGTGTAAAAAATATAGCCCCGAAAAAAGGGTTGTTTAATCTTTTTGAGTCAGAGATACTCGAAAAAATTAAGCTAGAAGAATGAAAGAAAATAAATTTTAAAAAATCGCTCAATCAAATAAAAGATATATCTTCATCTTGAAAGCGGATGTAAGTCAGCATATAATAATATTAATTTAGTTCCCCCCCCCTCTAACTAGGTAGTTTCTTCAAATGAGAATATTCATTAAAATTCAGAGGTCAAAACTCTTGTCGATAACAATAATTTGTCATATCGTTCGCATATAAAGTACTTTATAATACTTAATACGATGCATGAAAAGCTTTACCGCTAATTTTTTGTATCAACAAAGCTATTAACGTTACAAAAATAATTGACTTTTTTTTAAATCTATTTCTTTTATTTCGTTCTTTAAAGGAATTGTATCTAAGGCTGTTATATACAAACGATAAATTTTTAATGAATTTTTATTAGCCGACAAAGAACGCGGATTAAAAAAGTGTATGTTTGTTGCATAAAAGAAAGAGATTACAGAGTTTTTTTTTGTTAAGAGCATCATTTAAAAATGAAAATGAAATTATAATCTTAATTCCTATCTTTCGGTATGCGCAATGCTAAAACAAAATGTCATATTCATTAAACTGAAAATTCAACAAATGATTTAACATAAATAAAAATCAAAAAATAAATTATGAGAACTTGCCTCCTTTGGCCACTAGCTTTTTCGTCCAGATTAATAAGGATATAAGTCAATAAAATAAATAAAATGAAATTCCTTGTTTTTAATTTTACATTGATACTTGATACGAGTTAAAAACAGATTTAATCGAATCGGTAAGCTATAAATTATTAAGAATGAGTCTTAAAAATTGCATACATTTCTAAATAAAAATGAAAGTGAAAATCCTACATTGAGTTGATGATTGGCAAAACAACACAATTAAAGGTGTTGACAGATGAATTTGAATTACATCATACACATTAAACACAAATTTGCCTCAAATTAAAATAATAAAAAAAGAAAAAAAAACTTAGAAAATTAAATTAAAATGAAAAAATTTCTAAAAAATATGTGATCATTTAATAATTAATATTAATTCATTATGTTTGAAGATTGTAAAATTAAGAGCGCTAAATCAACTTTTATACAAAGTTAATTTACGATTAAATTTGGGCACTTTTCTTTTACTTTTAAAGCAGCTTCAAGATAAATTTAACTTCAAAATCTGATAAATTGCTCAGGACTTTTTTTAAAACATTTCAATATTGACAATTTGAATTAAAAGTAACAATGAAACTTTTTTAGTAAACAAAAGTTTGCAAATAAGTTTTTTTTTTAATGTTTTATTTATTTCTCCAGCATGTAGTCAAAAATTTGATTAACAAGTTTTTTTTGTTTAATTATCGAGTTTTTGCGAAATACCTACGTTTTAGAATAACAGAGCGAAAAAAAAATAATTAAAAAATTACCTAGCTGGCAAAAGCTAAGAAATCGTCAAAATTTGCCTGGTAAACTGATATTCACAGCTTTTTAAACTAAAATCACAAACTTAAAAAAAGAATTTTTTAACAATATATCATTTCTATACAATTTTATTCTTCATTTTAGATAATTAAAAAAAAAATTGATACACAATTTGTAATAATTTTTAATGATACGAAATTAAAATTTATGCGTCTAAACATAAAAATACATTGTTTCATAAAAATACATAAAAATTTCAAGTATAAAATGTTAATTTTGTAAATGTGAAATTTTAAAGTACATTTAACTGTTAATGTACTGTTTAACTGTTAATTAACAGTAATAAAATGTTTAATTTAATTAACAGTTATTAATATATATTTAACTTTTCATTAGCTGCAAATGTTAAATTTCTGTACATAATCTATATAGCTTCGTTTTGTAGTTATCGTGCTAAATTATATTCAAATCACTGGTCAGAAGGTTTTCCTTTGTGCGATATTGCTGAAAATATGATAGAAATCTAAAAATTTGGTGTAAAGGCCGTATACCAAATTTCAATTGTCTGGATCAAAAGCATTTTTGTGACATCTTTATCATAATCAGACAGACGATCGCGCATTTTTCAAAAATTTGTTTTTCGTAGTACTAGGTCTAAAATGTGGAGATTCATCAAAAGCTAAATATCGAATTTTTCGACGATTACTAAACTTCTTCTACACCAGGTATACGAGAAATAGGCTTTACCAGGCTTTCGAGCCGTCCCCCTCTAATATTATATATATATTCATTTATATATTTATGATACAGAAAACAATGGTAAGCACGCAAATTACGACGATATCTTCAAGAAAATCCTTTTACAAGAATCCAGCAACGGAATGGAATTCTTCACAGAAACAATAGTCATATCCATCTTGCATTCTCACTTCAGCCAATTTTATTCATGCGAAGAAGAGCATAAATACTTACTTTTTATTTGATAATTTGAACAACAACAAAAAATTTCAGTAGATTCAAACCTCTCATCCAAAACATCTATTCGTGATAACGTTTTTGATATGATTCACTTATCTTTATTTTTAAACTTATCTTAACGACATACAGAAATAACATTTTTTTTTAGTAGCAGCGATAATGGAGATACAAAAAAAAAAAACGCTATTATTGTAAAACAAACTAAAACGTTAGAAGATATTGCCATAAAAAATACTTATATTCTGAAAAACTGAAATTAGAGAAAGCACCACATAGGAATAAAATCTGAAACTTTTATTTCTTGAACTCTGAAACAACGTGAACATTGCTTTTGCACAATAATATGAAATTATTAAATTGGAAAAATTTTAAATGTTACACTGATTTTTAATTTAAAAACTCATTAAAAATGTGATTTTTTCCCCTTCAACGAACACATTAGAAAACGTAGCTACCAAAGGCATAGTAGCCGGAATGCATGAAGTAAAACCCGGTGGTGCTTTCAGGGAATGCAGAGCGTTTATGCCTTTATTTACAGTCTAATGTGATGAAATTGAAAAAACAAATTATTTGCCCCAATAACTATTTACTTATATTAAGTGACGATGTCTAAATGCAAAAAATGACAATTTGCCTTAGGCACCACTTGTCTTAAGTACGCTACAGGCGGAACTAAATGTACCAATCTCAAAGTTAAATTTGGTTAAAGGGTATTTTAAGTTAAATGTATTTTGTTGAACATCCTCACCGATTATTTTACACAAATAGTATGCCAACTTATAAACATGTACGTTGGCATACTAATTGTATACAAAAATAATATGCAGGTAGGTGATGCCTAAAAAGACCACCTAGTTAGTCTACCATAGTACTGTTAAGGCCTTATCACACGGCAAAATATCGTGGCATTTTCCGTCAGCAAACGACAACGAAAGTGATGTCATTTCAAAATTTCACATAATTGGTTAAATTCCGTTTGCTGACGATATTTCCGACGCCATTTTCTAGCTGGTTAGAAAAATTTGTCTATTATAAAACTTGCTTGACCGGTTTTTGAGGGTAGAAACGGAAAAATATTGACGAAATTTCACCGTATGATAAGGCCTTAAGACAACGGATTGTAAAACCCTCCGCACTTTTCCGCATGCGTTAGGATGGGTTTAATTCGACAAAATAGAGGTGAGAGGAAACATGAAAAAGGGTTTAACATTTTAAAACGAAAACTCGCTGTTTTCTGAGACTTAAACATTACAAATAATTAGTCATACAGAAGGAAAAAGGTACTTAGGAAGGTTAAAATATTTCATAGCAATTTTTATTTAATATAAGGGGCATAAACATTAAATTATGAAGAATAAATAATAAATTTGTTTTTAATTTTAGTAAAATTGGTCCCAATATTTAATATTATGTAAAATTTTCTTCGCACCACACCTGAAATCTTTTTTACCAGTTTTGGCTACCCCATATCAATACGAAATTTTGGGTACAAATAAAATGCTGTCAGAAATAGTACAACACTCACAGAGACGTGAAAAAAAAATTGAATTAAAAAGTATCTAATGAGGGAGTCCAAAGTCAAAGATGAAAACCGGGAATGCGCTTATCGTTCCATGTCTCGCTCCTTAATGAAGTGGAATCGTCGAAAATGTAGTCGTTTCAGAACCCGTTGACGAACAGTACTAACGTGAAATGCAAAAAGATCTCCGTAGTATTAGCTCAATAATATATTGAGACACTGGAACAAGAAAATGTCTAGCTTTTGTAAGGAACATTTTAATAGCCTATAATCAAATGAATTTAAGAATCTCGATTACAATTTGCACAACAATTAAAATTATCAGTTAAAGTATGCCAACTTATAAACATGTACATTGGCATACTATTTGTATACAAAAATAATATGCAGATCTTTTTAGGCAGTGATGCCTAAAAAGATCACCTAATTATTCTACCATCGTACTGTACTTTAACAACGAAGCCTCGCGGTTTTACGAGAATCATCGACAATATGGTCGTCTCAGATTCCGTTGATGAACATTACTAATGTGAAATGCAAAAAGACCTATTAGCACAATAATATATTTATGAGACACTAGAACAAGAAAAGATTGTCTAGCTTCAGTAAGGAACCTTTTAATAGCCTAAATTCAAATGAATTTAGGAATCTCGATTACAATTTGCATAACAATTAAAATTATCGGCTAAAGTTTTTATACTGTTTCTTTGAAAGTAATATAATGCACGAAAATCAAAACAAAGTAATATCTATTATTAAGTAAGAATGATGATTATATTTTTAAAATGTTATATTCTGAAGTTCTATATGTTGCCAAAAAGCAGTGAATTCTTTCATTAGATATAAAAATATTTTAAATCACATAATAATAATAAAACTAGCATCAAAATTTGCCATTCAAACACATTCGAATGAGGGAAAAAAAAATTACAAATCATATACACGACTTACTTCTCGAAAAAATAAATAATGAAGCATTTTCTTTTAAATCATAATTATATACTTCACTATCACCATGAAATATCTACTTTCTATTGATCAAAGTATATAACAATGTTTTTATAATCTAGCTTAGAAAGAAGAGCAAAGAAAAAAGATCATCACCATCGAATCATCACATTCAGACAATTTTTCCAAGATCCAAGTCTAGAGTACTTCGTTTCAGAATGCCAAGATTCATTTGGGGCAATTTCATTCCACAAAGGTGTGGTATTTAGAAGGATGTGTAAGTTTTTCCGAATTTTTTTTATAAAGTTTAGACTTTGATTTCCATCTCATTAGATGAACTTTTTCTTATCTCACCTTATTTTGGAGAAATAAAGTCTCTTCACACATGCGCAGAAGGGTTTCTGAATCCGAAAATAGAAAGTATAGGAAGTGGCATAATTCAAAAAAATATTAAGTAGTTTTTTTAAATTAAATATTCGTCTAGTTTTAGTTATTAAAGATGAACATCTGTAAAATGAAGGAAAAATAGATTTGTTATATTTTGTATTTTTACAGCTCAATACCATATATTTGGCGAAAAACAGAATTTTAATTTATATATACACCCAACTAAATCTCCAGCACCATTTTCAGAAATATATAGAGACTCAATTATCCACAGAAATGTATTTACATACAAATACGTTTTTACAATTCTAAAAGTCAACTACAAAACTTTAACATGAACCTAATCACTCTTTCTCAGTATTGGATAATATCTACATAGGCACCAACTGACAATCCAAAGCAAGCCAAACTTTAAACAAATTCAACTTTGTTCTTTTAAAGGAATGGTAATAATGGCGTGAAATCCAACAGTCATGACTAAGTCTTTTGCTTATTATCATGACAGTCTTGTTATTGACTGACTGACTGAAACAGTCTTCCAGGAAGAAAATCCATCAGGAAAAAAGCCCTCAATCAATCATGCAAAGAACATTTCTTACGTTTAACTCACCCTCTTTTATAAAAGCAAATCCCCTCTCACGTCAAGTGCTTTTAACCTTTCTGATAACAGTGAGATAAGCGATTCAAAAGTGAGCACGCGTTCTGATGGACGGATTCAATCAACTTAAAGGGGAGTTAACGACAGGAAATATCGCTTGAACGCAGCATGTAGTTAATGTGTAAGAGGATTTAGATGAATTGTTATAAAGAAACAGGAGCTAAAAGTACAGTAATCCTACAAACAGCTGAGAAATGTTGTGGTCATATTTAACTCGGACAAAAGGTGAATAGAAATGTTCATGATATCGAAGAGGTCACTGCCTCAGGTTTTACGAGAAAATTAAACGAAATCTTATTTTTTTAAATAATAAATTTACGGATAGCTTAACGTAGCAATGGAGTTACATTGACTGACACCATTAGTTTAATTTTGGAATATGCTGCGCATCCTCCAAAAAAGAAAAGACGTGTGACATCAAAATATAGAGGAAATTAACAGCGTGTCGTTATACGTAACAAAACATGCGCAGTTATGCTTGACATACGGCGCTTAACTACAAGTGAGCTGACTATGTTAAATGCATCGTTTTAAAGACACCATATGAAAATTCTCTCATTCAATTCAGCTCTTATGGTAAATATAAATTCTATTCCTTAATGATTATTTATCTCATTTCCTTGCAATATATATATATATATATTTCATGAGACCAAAAATATGCGGACAAATGGCACAAATTAATGACGTGCACAAACGTTATAGTTCAGATACAGCTGCATTTCACCAATTAGGTCACCCAACAGGAGTGTTTTCAATTTATACGTATAAATCAAGCTCTTAAGAATCCAAAAATACATTGGAATGTAGACTTTCATAAAATTTAAAACTGACTTTTAAAAAGTTGTGAGTGTTTAAAAAATCTTAACTAATGCTTAGCATCATAAATCTTTCTCGGAAGATTCATGGGGGGGGAGGACATATTATAAAAATTTTCCCATTAGAAAGAAAAGCAAAAGTAAAATTTTTCTTTTAATGACGTAAGTTAATATTTTCAAATTCTTCTCAACCCTTAGATAAAAATAATAAAATATTTCATACTGAAACAGCTATATATAATGATTTTATTGATATCGCATTGCTTATTATTTATTGCACCGTAAATATTTAAAATGATCTGTATTACCAAATCTAAATAATTAAAATCCAATAACATCCATAAGAACTTAAGTGTCCACAATCTCAAAAATTTTCTAAAACTAAACATTTTTACCGACTGCCGCAAGAAGTATTTCTGCTACTACAATTTTATTTTAAATATTTAATTCTATCTCACGCACATTTTTTAATGATTTCAACTTTAGAAAAAAAAAAAGCGTAGAAACATTTTTTTATTTATTACTTATTTAAAAATGAAAATACTAATTACGACAAGAATAATCAAAGCAAGGGGTTGAAAACCAATTTCCAGCCTCTAACTTCTGAATAATGGGTGTGTTAGTGTGCTTACAAGATAGCATGGGTAAGCGTTATATGCACGTATACTTTTTTTCTCGCTCATATTAAAAGAATCACTGAAACAAGTAATTTTCCTATACGCAGTGTAACTAAAAAAGAGGCACTTTCTAAATCTTTTGTTGTTGTTGTTCCCTTCATCTCCCTCCCCTTTATCTTATTAAAACACTGCAAAAAAATTAGCAGAATGTGAAAATGTTCGAAACAAGGTCTCTTAAAAATAAAGAGAAAACTGAATCTGAAAATAAACTCTTTTTAAATAAATGGAACAAAACGCCGTAAACGATTTCAATAACAATAAAACTACATCTGGAATTAGATAACTTAATAAAATACAAATACCGGTAAGCAATTCGATTTGCATGACAATAACAGAACACTAGTTCACCCATTTATATTTTCAATGAAATCGAACGAGCCCATCCTTTAAAACAAAATCCAATAAAAAGAGTCCGAAATCGGCATTAAACAGATTCCGAATCTTGACACAATCTAATCCAATTATCTAAACCTACATTCTTCTTCTAACCATCAGCTGATGCGTAATCGCCCTCATCCAGACCTTGTTTTTTCGAAGTTTCTTTCCTCAATTAGGCAACAGCCTGCCCATATCGATGCATTGCAATTGTAGCCTAATTAATGCACCGACTGACCATAATTCCATCTCTCCTCGAGCACATTAATTACTAAGTTTCGATGAGTGATCTACGTGATAATCGTAACCGTGTCAACCGGTCTCAGAACAAGATGGTAAAAATGCATATTCGCCGCGTCGAATCGGATAAAAAGAGTGTCATTAACGTCTATGGGAAAAGTACTTTTTGTTGCTGTTGTTCGAATGAAAGGACACCATGTGGGAAATGGCAATTTTTACCCTCTGAATGGTTTAATTATAAATGGATATGTTGTCACTCTAAATCAGATTCGTGATGAAGACACTTTAATTGTAGTACTTATACATCTCAAATAATAGTGGAATTTTACTTTGCGACATGTCCATACTAAAGGCTTTTCTGCCATCAACTTGTCGCTTTTAAAGATACATGAAAAGCTATTCCTAGAAAGGTTTCATTCATTTTAATAGAGCATATTGGCAAGCTATTCTACAGAGTTCCCAAAAGTGCAACCCATAGCAATTTTAAAGCACTGATAGATGAGATAATTTAGCAGTAGACAATTTGAACGAGAATTCGATAACCGGTATAATTCCTCAAAAGCATCTATCTATTTCTATAAAAGTCTATGCCCTTAATTAATGAAAGCATCAAAAATCAACCAACTGCCTTTGGAATCAAGGGGAATGGTCTACACAGAATTTTCTCCCATTTTGTCTGATAAAGGCTATGATTTTTTAATTTTTTTTTTTTTTTTCTGTTTATTCCTAAACAAGCGGTTACTATACAAATACTCGAAAATCGAATCAATATTTTTCCCGACCCATTGAAACCAAAATTTGACATAGAAAAATATTGTTGCAGCAAGATTACATATATAATTTCATTTATTTAAGTCACTGCATTTTAAGTTAATCCATTCACATGCATCCTGAGGTACCAACCGATAGAAGATTATAACCTTGGTCAGAATTTTCAAAATTTTACAATCGACATTTCAGATAAGATATCATCCATACATAATTTATTCAGCTCCTTACGTTTTGTAATTATCGTGTTCACTTTTCGAATAGCAAGACAAACTATCTTTGAATGAATTTCGTTCAAAATTTGGCAAACATAAAAATTTGATAAAAAAAGATCATATACCAAATTTTATCCGTCCAAATTGAGATTTTTGAATTTTCGTATGCACAGACAGACGTAATTCCATACGTCATGCTTTTAAATTCAAGAAGTTCTAAAACGTACAAATTCATTGAAATCTCAAAATTAATTTTTTTAACGATTATAATACTTTTTCTTTGTAACCTTTATATACGAGTAAGTAAAAACAGATGCTTTTCGAAATTAAAAACAGACTGTTCTTGTACGAAACATGTTTTTACGTGGAACATGTTAATAACATTTTTTCCTGCACTTTAAATTTTAATAAAAACCATTGAAATTTCATAACATTTGTTCTAGATCTCTTTCCACAAATATTTAAAAATATAATTTTACTAAACTTATGTATTCCAAACTTTTTTTGTTATAAATCTAACCATTTTCTTACTTATGTAAATACTGCAAACAAAAAGGGGAAAAAAAAAAGAAAAAAAAACCCTTCGATAATCCGAATATGTGGTATACGCTTTGGTATTAAAGTTAACAGATAAAATAATTTAGTAATTAAATAGACCAATCTGTATCTGTCAATAATTCTTAAATTCTGAATGATAGAAGAAATAGAATTCGATTTAGTTATAAATTTGACAAGAAAAACCCTTATTTTGTATAATTTAAGCATCAGCTACATTTACAAAATTGGCAGTTATGATTAAATCCGTGTTGTATTCCAAAGGAAGAGGTATAGACCGGTGCAAATGACTTAAATGTCCTTGATTATACGTATCAATTCATGATTCACAATATCTATGTTTAACTACGAATTAAAACATATATGAATGTCTAGATATTATGTTTTAAAATATGTGCCAAAATGATAGATGGATAGAGCAATTTAAAGTTCGATTGCAATTTTTCATACAACTATGAGCATTCAAATGCATCAGGATTTGTCCATATTTTTTGAAGAAATAATCATTTTTAATTAAAAGCATTTACTAAAAGTCATAGAAAATTACCAAAAATAAGTCGGAAAATCAAAGAAATAAAACAGAAACTGGGCAATATAAACCAATAATCAAACTTTAAAAAAAAATCCTGTGATTTTATAAACTACCAATTATTATGATGAAACTCGTTTACACAAATGTGTTTATAAAAGTAAAAAGGAAAAAAAAAGCATAAAAAAATTAATGTAGCTCTAAAAATTACAAGTTCCAAGGTTATACGAGAAAAAGAAAAAAATTGGAGCTTTGAACTCGAAAAAGAAAAATTCGCATTCAGTAGTGAAAGTTACGGAACTAAAATTACAAAACAAGCATAGATTTTCCCCCTTCTTCTAGCCCCCTCTTCTCCCCCCCGACTATTCAAAGCGAATGCTGAATAGTCGGGCTCTGAAGCTATTGTGTAAAGAAATTACTACAGGATTTATGATTACAGAGCACTTTTAAAAATAGCTAGGCATTCCATAAGTCGAATAGACACGGATTTACGGAGAATTTCAATGTACCATCAAATTACCCGTAAACTCTCTGTTGAAAAAAGAAATGGTTCTTAGAACTATAATTTAAATAACATACCTAGTGAGTCAGTCTACTTTATATATAAAAAATAAAATATTAAATTTAAACTTTTAGGAATTTTACTAACACTAAAAAGCACTATGAATTTCGATCATACAATGCATTTTCAAATATATCTTAAATATAAAAAAGGGAATGTATAAAAACATATATGAGATTTTTAGTCCGAAAATTCGGAGAGCGGGGGAGGTTCTCCCTAAAAGTGAATTTTTATTCAGAATTCTGTCCTGTATAATATTTATCCAAGCAAATACTTAAATATATATATATATATACTATATAGTTTCGATTCCAATTATAGTTTCGTTTCCGTAATTAGTGTCCTTTTTGTTTCGTTTACATAATTTTATTAATTATATTAATTTGGATTTGTTTCATTAATTGGTTATATTTCATTTGCTTTTCATTTTGTGAACTTTTAGCGTTTAATTCCAAACTGAGTTTTAATTTCGATTTTATTTTTTTAATATCAGAGTATTAGAAAAAAAAAATCTGCATCGCTTTAAAAACACTGACAAATGTTGTTAAAAGACAGATGGTAAGATTAGAAAAGGCATATTAAAGGTAAGCAAATCATTATCAGAATACTAGCCTTGTCTTGAATAATTACGAAAAGAAAATAGAATGAAGGTTATAAAGATGGAGAAAAATAGCAATCAGAATATTGCATAGCATTTTTTCAAATCACAAACTTTTTTTTAGATGTAAATTTTTTATCAATTTCGCGCACGAATGTAATCTGCTTACAAATTTTTATAAATTGTATATTTAATTTTTTATATCCTACACGGCATAATGTTAAATCAGCTAACAATCAGAAGAAAGTCACTTCTTTTTATCGATTCTTTAATATCTCAATGAAAAAATAATATTTATTTTTTTTTCTACGTTTCCGAGTTATCTTCCGTTTTGTAACTACAATAAAAAAAAGTATAAACCATCACATGGAAGCCGATAAGAAATGGCAATTGGAATAAAAGAAATGGGCTTGTCCTGCGAGAGTCAAAATAATAGAGTTCCATACCATTTTCCGTATTCAAAAATAAAATATCCTAAATTTTTCTTTAAGAATTCTTTTTCGAATATTTCATTAATTTCATAATTGTATTGTTTAACGTATATTAGTTAAAACTTACTTTTTCTCTTATTTTAATGATATTACACGTGCTTCATAAATAAGGTTTTTAAAAAAATTTCATGTTTTTTTCTAAGTTGAAATTACCAAATTAAAACAAACGATTAAATTAGGTGAACATCTAAACAGTTTCAACAGGTAAATTACATGTGCGCCATCTATCGGTTTTCAGTAAAACTTTAAACAAAATCGAATTGTAAAACTACACTAAATTTCAACGAAGATAAACTCTGTCCTAAATTATATAATTATATGCAGTTAAATTCAGCTATACAATTATTTAAGTAATTTTTTAAAAAATGACATTCTTTCTCTAAAAGAAGTTACAGAAAAAGCTTTGGTAGTATCATTCAGAACCTTCAAACCTACACTACTTAAATTTAAGTTTATAATTCAAAAATTATTTAACATTAAATATTCAATTTATTTCCTTAAGTGTAATATTTCCTCAATTGTATAGTTGTAAAAAAATTTTATTTAAAAATAACTTTTTTTTTTTTTTTTTTTTTTTTTGAGAATTGTATAATTAGAAAACATTTTGATTTGAGAATGAGTTGAGTTTTTTTATAATTAGAAACATTTTGATTTACTTCAAATATAAAAAACTAAATGCTTATAGATAATCCATAATTTGAAATCAAATGTTAAAACTTAAAATTTCAGAAATATGATAACTTGTTGCATTGGTAATTAAAATTTAGGTGTCAAAGAAACAGTAATCTGAAATAAAATTAGAGTAAATAAAATTATATTTTAAAAAGAAATAAAATATTTAGAAAAATATTTCTTATTTTATAATTAAATATAAAATGGGCGTAATCAAAGAAAAGTTTTGTTTCAGATTAAACATATCTTTTTGAAGAAAGACGTTGAAAATGTAAAAAATATCAATATCAAATCAATAAATTTTTGAATTGCAATAAATATAAGGACTTTCAATTTAAGGAATAAAAAATTCTATTGAAAGATATTCAGTTAAAATTTTAGTCAAAAAAAATTAATGATTTTTTTTTTTGATAGTAAAATAGACCAAACAATTTTTTCTAAAAAGTCAATAGTGAACTGAACTTCAGAAGCAGTATTAATTTTTAAAATAAGCAATCAAATGAAAGATCAGTCATGCTTCAAATATTAATTTACACAGACTGCACGAAACAAGCATCTGACATTAAGGTATGATTTAAAGTTCTGTTATAAGACTTAAAAATCATAATGTTAAAAACTTAAGAGTATAATATTCAGTATATGTGCAATGATTATAAAATGACAATGTATAAAAAGATATTATGGCAATTTCATAGATAGGTTACTTAGAAGTCATTTATTTATTTATTTTTAAGTTTTGAATTATAGTTCAGGAAGGTTTTCAAATTAAACTGCAAAGTAAGTCACTTTAAAATAAAATTCCAAGAAAAGCAACTAAGAGTGATCGTTGAAACTGAAATTACAAATATATAAGTAAGGGAAAATTAAATGTGTCATGGTAGTCCTTAAGCAAAGATATCAGAAAGATCCAAATCAGAAAAGTTCGATTCACAGCAATTCCACTTGCACTTGGCAATAAAAAATATCTCAAAATGTTCCCAAAAGCAAAAAAAGAATAATAAGATAAACTAAATATTTCTAGACAATTTGTTTCAATTATATATTTTTGTGTAATAACAAATTTCTTTGTAGTTGTTTTAAAATATTATAGCTAAAAAAATAGTACAGTTCTAGTAGATAATTTCCATGATTACTTGATATTTTGTGAGTTTTTAAATTCAATTCAAAAGTAAAAAACTATTATTTCAGAACTTTTTATTTATATCTAAATTATGAAAAAAATATTCTAATTATTTATCTCATAAATATTGGAATTATTTAAATACTCTCATAATGTATTTGACTGAGCAAATGACATAATAATTATTCCTTTAAAATTATAATTTATACAGTCCCTTTAAATGAAGTTTTACTCAATACTTTTAAATAAGTTTGTAAAGTTCTATAATGCATTTCCTTACAAATTACTATAATAAAAAGCGATATTTTTCAATTCACTTGTCAAAAAAAATAATATTTTCAATACTACTCTACTACCGTCACGAAAAAACACTGAACATGGTTGCCGTAAATATACGAGTCGAAGTAAGGAGGGAGGTAGGCATTAAAGCAGACCACAACATTCAGCTAACTGAGTGCGCTTCATTAGGCAAGAAATTCTTTTTGCTTGTGTTTAGACAGATGTATTTATAAATAAAATGTATAAAATTTATAAATAAAATGTATATGATGTATAAAATTAATTTATGATAAACTTAAAAATTCCTTGTTATTTAAGCTTTAAAATAATGACTTGCATAAGAAATCCTTCAATGATATTTCCTCAACTGCTTTTGTATGGATTTTTTAAATACCTGAGACTGCCATTAATTAAATAAAAACCATTGGATAATAATAAAATAGTCTGATATTTTCTTGAAGATTCCAAGAGTGGAAAGCTTACATTTTAAAACTAACTCCTCCCCCTCTGTTTTACACTAGAATTTATGAATTTTAAATAAGGTGAATAGAATTTATGAATTTTAAATAAGGTTCCAAATAATAAATTTAGGATCAGAAAAAAAAATTAGTTAATTTGGAACTGTTTAATTCATATTAAATCAGTTACTGTTAGATATAAATAAAATGTAAAAACACGAAATTCAGCAAAAAATTATATAAATAAATCAAAAAATAGGTAAAATTAAAAATATTTTTTTCCTTTCATGTTCTTTTACGAATGAAGTATTTATCAGAATCTTTGTAATAGCTCATACACCTCAAAATTCGTTAATCAGTCCCTCATAGCACTTCTTATATATTTCATATTACATAATATTCACAAATTATTGAAGAATAAACATTTTCAAAGAATTTTAATAAATTAAAACACTCAAAATTATTTAGCTGTCATCGATTACTAATTGAATACATATGTGAAATTAATTTACTTAAAAATCCTGATATAATTTAATTGATCAATGAAATTAACATTGGAAAGGCAAAATGAGACTTATAACTGACGATTCTTCAAATGATAAAGATATTTCTAACTGGTTCTTTCGGGAAGAAAAGAAATACAGCTCTTTCCTTAACCCCCAAAATGCAATAGAACATCCTATTTTTAAGCCGACCCCAGTTTTTAGGGTTACTAGGGTTTTTCTCATGACTGTAAGTCAGTATGAAGTGTTTTATCAATATGTACATAAAACTGAATATTTCATATGTAATTCAAAGGTAAAACACGTGTTCACAAAGTTTAGTATTATTTAGGTTATTTTAATTACTTATTTAATGCCATTTAACTACACAATATGCTTTGTAAATATGCCAGACAGTATAAAATATGAAAAAAAAAATTATTAAAACTTGATTTTCTGCCTGGAAAGAAAACTTATCAACACATCTCAAATAGACCCATCCTATTTCTAACAATTATCACAATAAATGTCTTATGATCTAATTATTTTTTTAAAAAAACTGCTAAATCTTTCAAAAAATTAGTAAAATTCATCTAAACAAGTTCACAGTTGATTTGAAAAACTAGCAGATAAACCATATTTAGAATGGTGGATACAATTTTAGAAAATGTACTTACATAGCCATGGTCATACTCATCAATGCCACAAATTTCAGTACAATCATAAAATTCCTCAAAGTCGTCCTTTGGCTCCATATCAGCTCACTGAACAGACTACTTCAAATGATAATAAATAAAGAAGGTACATAACCTACAAAAAAGAGCATAATCAATAATTCAGTTTCAGAATAATTGATATATAATGCAAATTTTTTAAACAAACAAACTCTAATGAATTAAAAAATAGTAAAGACATAATACAATTATTAACCCTTTGCACTCGAGGGCTCCAGAGTGGAGCCATTTAAAATTGGTCTTCGAACTCGAGGGCTCCGCTACGGAGACAATGCAAATAATTTTCAGATTTTAAAGCTGACGGTGTGTTTATTTAAAAACTGAAAATTATTTGCATTGTCTCTGTAGCATAGCCCTCGAGTTTGAAGACCAATTTTAAATAGCTCCGCACCGGAGCCCTCGAGTGCTAAGGGTTAATTGTGCTACAATAAATGGTTCGCTAAATATTTTATGTGAAAAACATGATCATTTAGCATTAGCAAATTAATCAAGGCTTTTTTAAAGGTGAATTCAAGATGAGCATTGGTATACAACAAATACCATTTTTCTTCTTTGTTAGAACTTCATCTAATTAATAATTACCAGCATTAATCACTCATAGATAGTTTAATAGTAACTTTTATAAATAATGATGTCACCAGACCTTGATTATCTCTTTGTCACAGAGTTCTTTAAAATTTTGAATATAAATATCATTGCTTTATTTATGCAATTAGCATCAACACTGAATACTTATAGAAAAAATATTTTCAATCACTTTTTACTATTTGAGAATAAACTAAATGCCACAGAAAACATTTGGTAAAAGGAGGAATCAATACTTAAATAAGATATTTAAAAAATACAGAATTTATTTCCAACATTAAAAAAAGCAAAAGTCAATTCAATGTTTAGGCCATTTTCATCAATGGCCTAAGCATTTAAATCAAAATGAAAAGCCCTTCAAACGTAACATGTTTGTACAATTTGAAATTACAAAGTCAATAATAAGGATTAATCCCACAAATTCTCACAATAGAAAATAACTACTAATTCAGAAGTATGGATATGGATGAAAGAGAAAATTTAACAAATCATAAGAATGATTATCATCAAATAACAGTGGTGAATGTATGTATAAACAGAATATTGGCAACATTCATCATCACTTTGTTAAGTTATCCTTGGAGGAGCACAGATTTCTTAACACAAAGTGAACAAAAAGTTTTCGAATCAAGGCTCTTATAATTACGTATCTAACTTTTTAATCCATGGTGTAGTAAATTTCTAATTTAAGATATTTTTGTTGTATCATTTAATTAAGGAAAGCAAATAATAATTGAATATAAAAAAATTATAATAAAGTTGGCTAATTTGAAAATGTTTTTGTCTGAATTTTTTACTTGGACCTAGAGTTTCTTATTAACCTAACCCTGAAAAAAATCTTCCTTAATTCAAAGTCCATACTAAAAAGTATTTTCATTTCTTAATTACTTTCATCAGTTAATTATACCCTTATATTGAGTTCTCAATTATCGTAAGTGAATAATTTTTTAAAGTCTTATTCATTTGAGAACTTTACAGATGAACTAAGTATCCATTAAAAAACTATTCATTAGCTAAAGTATCCAAACTATCCATTAACTAAATTTTTATAATTTTTGTTTAAAAAAATCAATGAGATTCTGAAGTTTTATTGAAAAACTATTATATACCATAATTTATATTCAGTTTTTTATAAATTAATTATTCATAAAGACATTTTAAATCATTAAGATAGTTGAAGTTTTAATTAGCATTGAATAAGTTTTAAGTAAATATTATTTAACAGAACTATCAAATATTTAAAATACAGCTTCATAAATACTTACTTCTCCAACATACTTATTTTATGAAAAAGTTTTTCTTAATTTGAATTTTTGAATGAATAGGCTTTTATTAAAGTTTTGTATACCTTGAATTAACCAACTTCTACTGCAGTAAGGTGTTTTTTTAAGCAGAAAAAATATTAAGAATGGATTGAAAAGATTCACATTAATTAATGCATTTAAGGTAAACCAGAGGTCACCAGGTAAGATAGAAACAGATTACATTTATTAATATATCACAATTTTGAAAATTAAAGTTGTCTGCAAAATTTCATAAATAGAAATAAAAAGTTAATATCAAATAGAAATAAGCACTGATAAGCACTCAGATATATATTGAAATACCACTAATTTAAAGAAAATTTAATATCAATGTATTTAAAGTAACTTAGCTGAATATAACTGTTATTGCTAATAAGGCAAACCAAAACAAAATTGAGAAATAGATGGATTAGAAATAATTGAACAGAAAACATTTCAAGATAAAATAAGCTATTCTTTTTAAAAATAACCATCCACATGAATACAGAGTTTAAACAAATCAAAGATGTTAAGTTTGAAAAAGGTAAATATTTAATAACAATATTAAAATATTGAAACCATACCACAATGTCAGAAACAAGAACAAAAAAAAGAAAATGGGAAAAAGGGAAAAAAAAAACCATAAACTGAACTGCCAAACTTGAAGGGAATAAATCTGTTATGAAAATAAAAAGAACTTTCTGTTTTCCTTAAGTATTATTTTTCCCCCACCAAACTGTCATAAAAGATTCTTTATGTCATTGGTTTACTAAGCAGTTCTTATTCTATTTTTACAGTTAACAATGAACATCTATAGGATAGAATGTTACATGCATTGAGATTTGTTGCCACTTGCTCCATTCTTCAAATTGATTTCATAATATATTTCAGAAAATTTCAGTCATAATAGGGCTGGCAATAACAACACAAATTCAAAATTCAAATACTCAAGGCATAAAAAAGATGATCATTTTGAATGCAAATATGAGCTTCCTTCCAAATTAACAAGTCAATAAAATATTAATCATAGTGATGATTTCATCATCTATATAAAACAGCCCTTTAATACGAAATTATGTAAATTTTTTTATCAATTTTAATTTGATTATTATAAAATAAAATGAATAAAAATATTTCAGTGTATTTAAATATCTCTAGTAAGGCTGTTTTTTCTTGTTTTTTTCTCCCTCAAAAATCTTACCCATCACAAATCATGATACAAAATAGCCTCATGCCTCTGTTCTTGAATTTACTACAATTAGGTGCGAGTCTGGATATGGAAGAACAAGAAAATTATGCTTTATGCAGTGATTAAATGAAATGGAAAATCCCAATAGTCATGAAGTTTCCTGAGAAAACTGTATTAGCCAGGAAATAAGAGTTCATGGTTTTTACTAAAACTTTATGAAAAAAGAATTTTTTTTTCAAGCAAGTTTTTATATCCCCCTCTGATAAATAAATAAAATAATTTTAAAAGATTATAAATTCCTCTTCTTAAAATTAGGTAAATTAAACCATCTGTCTCAGCAGCGCTAACATAAGTTGGAGTTCAAAAGGTTAAGATTTTCTAGGGTAAGGGTTTCTATATAAAAAGATAAATAGTTTAGAACTGTAAAAGTATGAATTTATGGCCTCTATCAATCTAAATAAACTAATAGAAGAGTTCTCTCTTTATCCCTCACAACATTTCCAAATTATCCTGCAATTTATGAATTTAACTTTAAGTGTTTGAAGAAAGTTTGCATACACTTTTTTTTTAAATAGTATGATCAAAAATTTCTCTCAGCAATTTTGAGGAAAATTTGCATTTGCAGAGTTAAGATCAAATACTAAAATTAATAACCCTAGTTAAATATGTTTTTAAAAAATCATAATTGAATCCATACAAAAGAAACGCAATCATAACTGCATCCATACAAAAGGAAAGATCAATCATGTTTTTACATGGGAAATCATTTGTTGACAATGATAGAGAAAATAAGTATTTTGATGAGTAAATGGGAGGAACATGATAAATGCTTAGTCTTAAATATATTTGGCATACATACTACTTTATAATACAAATGATATATCTATATAAATATGTTGCGTGTTTTGTTTTGTTTTTTATATATGGACTCTTTTCTATAGACTTCTCAAGACAATGAATGGACCACTATTATATTATGATACTTACAAAAATAGTAAAACAAAGATTCAAACTATGACCTTCTGATTTTTGATTAATTTTATTTGACAAAACTTTAATAAATTTGTTTAAATATTTAAATGATAAATGATTTTTCTAATTCCATTTAAGAATTAATGCAATATATAAAAGATTTCTCAAATAACAAATTTGCTAATTCAAAATGACTATGTGAACAAAGACTTTCCCACAAATTTTTCAATTAAAAAGTAAAAAACATACAAAGCCTAAAGCCAACATCAAACAAAAGTTTTATACTAGCAATTAAATCTCATAATAAGTAAAGATAGAGGATTGCTTGTTTACATCCTAAATCTGAATTTCAGAATTATATTTGGATAGCAGTTAAAGATAAATCCAGAACCTTTCTTACTCATATCAGTATGATAGCTTTTATTAAAATATTACATTTTTCAAGAATTATAGGAAATTGGAAAGAAATATGTACATTTAACAATTAAATCAGTAAACAAACAAAAAGCTATGATAGCGCACAGATAAAACTTTCATTATTTTCATTTGATTTCTTTTCTAAACACAAAAAAAAAATTGCATACTAAAATATATTTGAGATTCCAAAGTAAACAAATAACATTTACAAACTAAACATATTACTACAAAATATTGCTATTTTCAATTAATTATTTTTCATTAATATAGTACATGGTAAAATCATAAAAAACTATTAAAATATTTATTAAAAAAATTTTAAGATATTTAACAACTTTTGAGGTATTTGAAAGATTTTAATCATAATTGCATTTTGAAGAATTGCCAAAACTTATCAACTCAAATTTATAATGGACAAAAAGAACAATTAATTATATTACTAATGAAAAGTACAATGTGTACTTTTATTCAAAACAAAAATCCTCATAATATATGAAATCGATTTAAAATTCAGTATTTTAATATGTTGAAAACAAACAATTAAAATTCAATTTTTCCAAATACATCAGTTACTTTTCAATACATCAGAAACCTATTTATGATTACTTAACAACTGTGCACTGGCAAATTCAAAAAGCTTCCACACTTTGCATCAAGATGAGTTTATTTAGTTAAAATAGGGAAGGGAAAAAAATTTAAGAGTGGATATTTGGTTATAACAATTTAAAAAAAAAACAGATCATTCATGGACTTAGAAAATAAAAAAAATTATCGATCACTTGTAACATTATGGGAAAAATAATTTGCAACAGAACGTTTTTTTTTCATTATAAAGAGGCAAAACATTAAATTTAAATGAATAAATGGTATGTTTCTGTTCTTAAATGTTGGCCATTTTTTACAAAATAATAATTATTTGCCATTAGACAAATATTTTAATATTACATTTTTATTACATTTTGAAATTAATAATATGATCTCAGTCACATTTAATGGTACTATATAAAATATTTTTTGTGCCATTGCTGAAAATTTCTTTGGAAACTAGACATATAAATGATATATATGCAAATTTAAATTAAAACAGTACTATCAGATATGGCACAAAGAGTAAAACCTAAACAAAAATGTATCTAACTGGAAAGAAATCTTGGTTAAAGAGTGATGAAAAATTCTAGAAATGCATTTATTCTTCATTATTTTACCCCTTAATGAAATAAAATTGTCAAAAAATGATAATAATAGGGTACTAAAACGAACATAATACAGTATTGCAAACATTTATATATATATATGGTCAAATAGAGAATCTTTTACAATATACGAGATATTTTTTTAATTATTTTTGCAATAAAACAGCAGTCAAAGAAATGCAAGAGTATATTAAATAGGAAAAATACTTTATAAATAGAAAAGAATGGAATTTTTTTCAACTAGTCTGGACTGAATGAATAATTAACAAGTTATTAAAAAGAGAAACATACACAAAAGCATGATTCACATTTGAAATATATCCTATAAATAAAATAAAGCATAAAATATCAAAAGAATATATGTATGTATACAACTATGAAGGTTCTCTAATGCATTAATATCTAGGAGAAAATATTCTGTTAGTCAAATTTTTATTTTTTAATCTCTGCTTTAATAATATCATAGCTTATATTTCGACTTAAAATCTCCTTGCACAGTTTTATCTTTCCACCCTGCTGTATCAATTCCACAGACAGAAAGAAAAAAATCTGTTTCCACAAGTATAAATTCTGCGTATGATTATTTTGCATTATTATAAATCAAAACTTAAAATACTTCTCAGTTACTCTATAGTAGATATCATATAGTGATAAGCATATAACTTTACAATTAGAATGGCACCAAATGATTGTAGCAATTAAACATCAATAGTAGAATTCATATATTTTGAAATCATCTAAAAACTAGGATATTTCACAGTCTGAGGTTGAAAATATGACACATATTGACTGACACATTGAGATAATGAAGAAACAAATTTTATAAATACATTAGTCAAGACTAATGAGAAACACACGTCATGAAAAAAATATAACACAGTATTCATCGTTTGAGAACTATCCCAATGATTTGGCAAAAGCCCAAAATATTTATTTAATATTACAATACTAAAGAAAAATTTGGCATTAGTATTATAATATTACAATAATATAATAATTATTATTATTATTATATAATTATACAATAATATTATAATAATAATTATATTACAATAATATTACAGATCATTATATGCATTTAGTTTTTAAATAATAGCAACACATTTCCAAATAATAAGATCTAAAGCAACAATTTTAAAAGAAGATTTTTAAACGTTTAAAAACCTTTTCCTGTTTAATAAAACAATTATACAATCACATTTCTAATATTTTCTCATTCAAAGAAGGAAAAAAACTATATAAATAAGAAAACTGTCAAAGTAAAAATATGCTGAAGAAATCAGTTCATTAATAATTTAGAAGTATTTCAAGTCAAATCTATTTCCCTTAAAAACACAATTATTTTAGTTTTGATTTAACACAATATAGGTATTACGAAATAGTAACAATGTTAATGTCTCATTCGTTTTAATGAATAACAAATATTCTACAAGGAAAAAAGAAATCATAATGATTGAACTTAGTGAGTTGAAAGGGAAAATAAATAACCATGAGAATTTTTATCCGTATCATCATTCATAGATTAGAAATTTACATTTCAGAGAACGTAACACACAATTTAAATTAAATATCGTTTTAATACTTTTATATTTACTGACAGGGCATGAATTGCCATTGCATAAAACACATGACAGATGGATACTTATAACGACAGCTTTAAAATATTACTTATACAGCAATAATTATAAAATTACCGTAGTTACAACGAAGAATTACCGAACAATACATGAAAGGAGTCGGTTAAAAAATTATATCCGTCACTAAAAAAAAAGTTTGCCGCCCACATTGTTTCGAGTGCGCTATTATCGGAGATGATTTAATATTTAGAAGAGAATTACATCAAATAATATTCATTCAAAATTTATTAAGTTTCGGTTTGAAAGAAATAACTTTTTTACAACAAAATAAACTTCACAAAAATATTTTTTTTTTAACTTATCATAGATTCGATATTAAAAGAATATTAGCTTCAGGAAGACAGTGAAAAAGGAAGTTGGTATTACAGATGTATAATCATTTTTCACATCAATATTAATATTAATTACGTATAAGTTCAGAACTTACCTCTAAAAAATTAAATGTTTTGGTATCAACAAATACCGACATTCATTATTTTATTGAGCCAAAGTGATCATTGCCATATTTAGCGAAAATGATATAATAATTATTATTTTCGGTTTTCACATCAAAGAAAAAAAAAAGGTAATTCAATTTTTCAAAACATCATTATTTGATTTATTCTAAATAAAAAAAAGCATTAAATCTCCAGATTTCATAAGCATCTATGCTATACCGTAAAAGTTTTAAGAAAATAGTGTTTTTCGTGGAATGTAAACAGAATATCAATAATATATAAATATTTTAATGCATTTTAACTATATTGTAAACAAATTAAATTTAATAATATTTAAATATAATTAGATATGTAACTAAAATAAAATTTAGAGATGTGAAAGGAATCTTAATAAAATTATTTTATTATAAAATTAACTAATTCTGTAACTGTAAACCGTTTAACGTAATTGTTTGTGTTGAAGAAAGTGTTAAGGACAATTTTAGCAGCGAAATTATAATTTGTCACTGTGTGTTTTAAAAAGTTATTTCTTTTTCTTCAATACTGTTTAGAGGCCAAAGAAAAGTTTTTCAGAGCTTTATATATATAAACATTTGATTTATTATTTTTATAATATGACTAGACACGCAAGAAATTGCACTGCTGGAGCAGTTTACACATATCATGAGAAGAAAAAGGACAATAAAGCTGGTGGCTATGGTACCATTCAAAACCGAATCGGTAAGGACTCGGTTAAAGATTTTGATTGTTGTTGTTTAACTTTACAACCTTGCCGAAATCCAGTTGTAACACCAGACGGATACTTGTATGACAAAGAAGCTTTATTGGAATACATAATACATCAGAAAAAAGAAATAGCAAGGCGCATGAAAGAATACGAGAAACAAAAGATGAAAGAACAGAAAGAAATGTCAGATTTAGCCAAAGCTGAAGAAGAATCTCGTGCCCAAAAATTCATTGAAATGGAAAAAAGCATAGTCTCCAAGCCATTAGCATCAACTTCATCTGATTCTGCATCAACTAGTAGTATATCAAATGTAACCAATGGGCGAGAAAAAGTTCTGCCAAGTTTTTGGATTCCAGCTCTCACCCCTGATGCCGAAAAAGTGAAAATGAAGAAACCTGAAAAATCAGTTTTGTGCCCAATGAGTGGGAAACCACTGAAAGTAAAAGATCTGATTCCAGTAAAATTTATTGAAGTGAAAGATCCAGAAGAGAAAAAAGCCTTGATAGCAAGAAAGGTGCGTTATATGTGTGCTGTAACACATGATATTCTTTCAAACTCCATTCCTGCAGCTGTTCTACGTACTTCTGGAAATGTTGTGACCATGGAATGTGTTGAGAAACTTATCAAAAAAGATATGATCGATCCAACAAATGGACAAAAATTAACAGATGCTGACATTATACCTCTTCAGAGAGGTGGCACTGGTTATGCCAGCACTAATGAAAAATTAGATGCAAAAATGAAAAAGCCAGTCATGATGGCTTAATATTTAAAAATTCTTATTTTTTGTGCATCTTGTATTTTTAGCATTAGTTTAATTGTAACTATTCCATTCTTTGCTTAAGATGATACATTATCTTATTTCCAATATTATTAGCTTATTGTAAATAAATAAGGAAAATGATGACATAATTAAATTGAGTTCAAGATATCTTGTTTGTTTTGAAAAAAATAAGGTATTGAATATTGTTTGTTATCTAAAATGATTATGTTAAAATTATATGTGTAATATAAGTTGGATGTAGGAATTGAAAATAAATTTGCTACATTATTTTTTTGATGTCCTTTATTGAATTATTTAAAATATAATTCAGAAATACATGCAATTAAGATATAAGGAAGGATGTATTTCTCAACATTGTTTAGAATTTATTTTCTTTTTATTTAATAAGATTAGTCTAAATTTTCAAATATTTTGAATTGGTAATAATGCAGCATTATAATTATGTTCTATTTAATAAAGTAACAATAGTAAAACTTAAAATATACTTTTTTGCATTTCAAACTTGTTCATTGGTTGTTAATAGTGCATCTAAGTTATTGCTGGGAGATATGAAAGAACTAAAACTGGGGTGTAAGTATTTTGATGTTTATTAAATAACAGTTTGAATTAGTTTTTGAAGATATAGAATGTTTGGAGAAATATATAAAATTAAAACCTTTTATATATGTAGTGATTTTTTTTATATCTTGCAAACTTGTATTGATATTAAAAAAGAATGTGTGTGTATGTTGTCAATCTACCAGATAGGCCAACTGACTTAAAGCTATCAAATCTTACACTAGCATTCTTTAGAAAACAAGTGTAGGTCTTGGAACATTTTTTTAAATTATAAACTATGAGATCATAATATTTTTCTATGACAAAAAGATTATAACTCAAAACTTATTTTTATACAATTTTAAATTCATCTCCTTAATGACATCAATTCATTTGTCATGCAGTTTTTATACTGAATTTTAATAATGCTTTAAAATTTTTATTTCATTATTTTCAATAATATGTATCATAGTTTCAAAGCAATTTGAATAATTTTCATCAAATATTTAATCTTCTCATTTTCTTCTATTATTGAAAATTAAGAAACTATTAATCATTGTTTACGTTAGAAATAAAATAATCGTAATGGCATTACCCAAAAAGAAAATGTGCAGTTTTAAATTGATGTCTCTCAACAATAGTTTTTAATGACATTATGATGCCATGGAGACTTGCTTCAGTCAGACAAACTATTTCTCTGTTTGGAGAATCATAAAGTTCTACATAAGTGATTTAAATTAAAGACAGTCAATATTCCCAGTGTATTAGTTTGACACTAAAGATGGTTAGTTATGAATGAATGAAAATATTATATGTTTTAATTTTTCTTTAAAAACTCTGGAATCTTATTGCATTATATATATCATGATGTGATTTTATCATAGACAGTGATATAGTTTAAAGAAATATATTAGAAAAAGTTAAAAGCCTTGGAACCAATTTTAAGCCTTAGTAATCTATACTTATAATAAAGCTCAATGTGTGTGATGGTGCTCTACAGGTCAGACCGTTGGACCTACAGCTATCAAATTTGGCACATGTATACCTTGGAGGTCAAGAATGTGTACCTCGGAGCCCTTTTTTCGAAGTTTTAATTAGAATTTGAATTAATTAAAAAATATTATTGCACAAACATGAGTTTAACATCAATTTAAAGATTAAAAAATTAGCTTTCTAATAGTATCAGTGTTTTAATGTATAATGTAAGACTTCTATTTTTAACTAATTTTATGGAAATATTTTAACTATGTTTTTTTAACACGTGACTGGATAAAATAAAAGGAAACAATACGGAAGTTGAAATGAAAAAAAAAAAACTTTCATCACAAATTAAATCTAAAGAAATGTTAACTTTAAGCATGTGACTGGATAAAGTAAAAGAAATATAAAATGTGTTATTTTCTTTAAAAAATGCAAGCCAAAGGATTCTATGATCATTTGTAATATTTAAATCATTAATTCAATAAATTATCTTTATTTATACAGGATTGAATTTATATAGGATATGCATTCAAATTCCGGTCCAATGGCCAATTTGTAAAATATTATTAAAAGGCATATATATTGTTTAATACTATTAATTTGATCGAAATGAAGTAAATAATTACATTTTATGTAGCTTGAGTCAAACAATGCATTTATGAAAAATGAGTTTTAGATTTCTTCATACTTTGCTCTGTGAGCCATATTTTACAAAATATTTTAAATAAAAGTTGCTACATCAATCAGTCTTCTAAATCAATGATTAAAACTGACTGATTTATAAAAATTAGGGATATTATTAGGAAAACGTGTTCTTTTAAAACTTTCCATCCATCATGCTAAAGAAAATATTAATTTCAGCTAATCAATGCTCAGAATTACTTCAAGGCTAATGAATATGTGATTTAATTGAAAATTTTAGAGCGCATTACTCATGGCGAACCAGCTGGTCGCCAAAGGCGGCTAGTATTATATATAAATTAGAAAAGAATATGCATAAAAAAACAAAGAAAGTTACTAAAGTTTCTATCATACTTAAGAATACAGTGCAAAAACCAAACTATGATTTTTTATAGGCAAAAATTTGTCTTATATTGGAATCCTAACTGTAATTTGTATTTGTAAAGGTTTCTACTGTGTAGCAAATCTTTACAAAAAAATCTGTACTGTATGCTTTAACTTGACTAAGCTACTTATCTTAAAAAATTTATTTCTTTATTAATATTTTTAATATTAGTAAATGATACGTCAAGCATAAAATAAGAAATATGTTTTAAAAATTGATAACTTATGCCAAAATGGCCTATTAATTTTCATTTACTTTCCTTCCTTTTTCACATATGTATTCATTTCAACTGCATATAACAAATAAGGAAGATATTTGGATATTAGGAAAATATTATAATTGCAGCTTGCATTTCTTTAAAATGAATATAATTGCATTGTTAAGACTGAAATTATAACTAATATGTTGTGCGTTTGAGTAATTTAAAAATATTATGCATACATTTTAGATTAAAAGCCATCCTGGAAAACCATGGATAGTCATGTAAGTCAGTGCATGGGGAATTAAAAAATATGCTTGTATAATTTTGGAAATAAAGTTAAGGGAAGGGGCAACTTAAATTGACTATAAGAAAATTAAGATGCATTTGGAGATTCTAGCCATTCCACTGCACAATGCAAAGAATTTTATTGAGAATAGTGTTATGTTTAGTCAATTTCATTGCAAAATATTACTTTTAGAAATGCATTCATGGCTTTATTTCAAACAAACATAAAAAATTTTAAAACCCTTAAAATTTCAAACATACACATAGTTTTGTTATTACTCAATTAATTAACAAATTCATTTTGTTTTACAACTCTTAAATATTGTTGACAACACATATCATTGAATTAAACCTTTTAATTCGTATATAATACCTTCAATAACAAAACTATGAAAAAAGAGAAAAAGAAATAAATAAAAAGAAAAAAAACTTATAATTTACACTTACTCTGGATAACGGAAAAATCACTAGAAATAAAGACGAAGATAATTCATTAATTTTATGAATAGAGGAAAATAATCTATTCCTTTTTGTTCTTTATCAAGTAAGTGTAAAGAGAGGAAAAAGTCACAGACATCTCGCAGTCTTATATTCAATGAAAAATGTTATCAGAACATAAAAGAAAGGCTAGCAGAGAAAGTTACTTGTTGTGATGAAGAATTATTTCATTTATGTAGGAAGCTTAAAAACTATAAACCATTTTTGAAACTGAAATTTGGAATTTTATTTATTTTTAAATAATGGCAGATTTTCACATTTTTTCTAATAATAAAAGATAATGAGTGCATTCCACAGAACTGATAGTTTGATGTAAAGCTATCAATTTTGGCACGTATAAACTTCAAAGAATGGAAATATACACATTCTCCACAGTTAACATCATTTAGGAAAAATTCTTGTAACAAACTAAATCGTATTATTTTTTGCATTAAATTATTGATTTGGATTTTATTGCATTTTCAGAATTTATAGTAAAAGAAACAACTTGTATAAATCATATTAGCCATTAAATTCCTTAATTATAACTGTTTTTAATTACTATTTCTGTTCTACAGAAAACTGGTGTACAGACATATAAAACTGCATTTTGTTGAAAATGAATGTATTTTCAGAATTTATAGTAAAATAAACAACTTGTATAAAACATATTAGTCATTAAATTCCTTAATTATAACTATTTTAATAACTATTTCTGTTCTACAGAAAACTTAAGTGAAAATATAGATTCCATTAAAAAAATTCACTTATTAATACATCAATAGATGGCAGCACAAATTTTTAGTTGAATTAATAATGTTTTGTATGTATTTTGTTCTCGCCAACAGAAAACTACCGCAGTGACATCTATTGTTTTATATTTTAACTATTACATTTTAAAATTAAAAGTGGCTTTAAATAATTAAAAAATAGGGGACAAAAGTAACATATAATAATGAAATTTCATTTTTCAAAATTGTTCATATTCTTTTCAGTCATGTACCAAAAATGAAGTAATATATCATAGGCGTCAATCTTGGGGAAAGGAGCAGGTAGCATGGAAAGAACATTAATGTCTTCGTACAACTTTTTTTTAAATGGAAAAACTTAATATTATTAACAATGAAATTTTCAAATATATAAGGTAGGGAAATACATTGAATATTATCATCAATTATAAATAATGCCACGCCTCAGACATTATGAAAAATGCTATACCAGAAGCAAAGCCATTAAAGAATATTGGGAGGGAAGCGTCAAATATATTATAGCCGGAATAATACATAAGTTCGATACATCACTAATCGTATAGAAATCGCTTTTATCGTCAGTATCTTGCAGAAGATAATTTATTATATGTTAGATGAAGTCAAAAAACTGTCCTTTGAAATTAAATGTTTTGCTCCTGTTTTTTTTAATGGTTCAGATATATAATTAATAGTAGCGTTGTTATAAGCAAGGCTGATAAAATAAGTTAATTAAATGAAGATGAAGGGAATATTTTTCAAAAAAAAACTCTATTATTTCAAAAATAATCATTTTTTAAAAAAATTACTAAAGCTTCATGATTTGTTTTTGTATGAATTTTCATGCCTGATGTTTTTTTTTTTAACTTTTAACTCATTAATTTATGTAAACAATAATAATATAATAATTAATTTAAACTTTATTTATTTTATTTTTACAGGAAGATTTTTTTTCTCCATTCTCTTATATTCTTAATAAACCGTATTCAAAATTTTATGTTCCATTTTTATATTCTCATCAAAAGAAAAACCAGCACTTTTTTAATCACACACACAGAGAGACACACAAACGATGGTCAGAAAAT
>JAPMOQ010038084.1:2060987-2081435 GCA_026543055.1 Argiope trifasciata | reverse complement strand
TTGATATATATCATTTTTACTTTCTCTTATACGAAGTATGCAATGCTAAAGGATAATGATCTTCATCAACCTCGAGACTCTAACAATCTCCACATTTCGGGAAAATACATTTTTAGAATTATACCTGTTTGTGAACACAATAATTTAAAAAAAAAACGTTTTGAATTAGATGGATGGAAATTGGTGTATTATCTATACTCCAAATTTGTAGATTTGTATTAAATTTAGAACGAAATCTTTTTTGAGGGTTCGAATGCCAGAGAACACAATAATTATAAAACATAAAAATTTTGAGAAAAGGAAGTTAATAGATTTGATAATTGAAGAAGTTGATAGTGAAGAAGAAGGTTTAGAATTTATAGTAGAGATCCGTATTAAATATGAAACCAAATCCGTCAAGAAGTTAACTTCTATCTATATGAGTTTTATCATGCATGTAAACGATATAATTCAAAAAGTAACATCTTTGACCTTTGGTTCACAGTAGAAGCGTCACTTTTAAAGTGTAGACGTTTATCAAGTTTTAAACTAAAAGATCGACCGTTTGTCTGCCTATAATTTATAAATAAACGCAATAACTCAGAAATAGAATGACTTAAATAAAAGAAATTATGTCATCGCTTAGTTGCAATTTTAATTCTATATCAAATCTAAGTTTTAATTGGTCTGAAAAGAAGCACCCACAATGCATATTCCATCTTCTGATTTTTATGTATCAGACAAATCTCAACAATTAATCACCAAAAAGGAAATGGTCAGAGATTGCAAGCTGGATTCAGTAAAAAAGCTAATATTTTGCTAAATAATGATACATCTTTCATAATTACTCTTCGCCAATAGCATGCAGTTAACACTTTGACTGACAACTACGATATAACTCGCAAAGTGTCTTCTTTTCTTGGACCAAACCATCTATGTTATTAGATGACACCTTCTCTACTACAGTTAAAAGATAGCAAAGAAGTGGTCATCTAATTAGATAGATGGTCCTAATATCAGGCGAGGGTAGTGGCAGGGAACGTGTTAATGCAAGTAGACATTATTTTTATTGTACTATCTCACATTTTTCAATATTGAAAATAATAAAAAAATGAGCAATTTTTCAAGGATTTGTCCAAGATTCTCAGTTTTTATATATGCAGTGGGACAATATTAATATTGGAAAATATATAAGAATGTTTTGAGGAAATCACTCTCTTTGGTTTATTGCAAAAGAATATTCAATTTCAGACTCAAAGAAGATCGGTTACAGGAATTTCTTTGTTGGCAAATTAAGGAAAAGAGATTGACATACTAAATAAAAGGCACTGCGCAATTCATAGAAGATAGCTTTTCATTAATCGAGCAACACAGTTTCAAAATTAACATTAGAATTAGGTATTATTTTGAGCACTTTAAAAACTCCCTAATGATATTGTATCCTGTATGACATCATCTTTTTTGCCTTATTCCGTACAACATTGTATATTTCTGTAACTAGGTTGCTAAGCAATTTTAAATGTTTATTCCATTAAATGAGCGGCTTATATTTAATGCAGTATATCCTTTTCTTTCAATTAACTTACTGACAAGTATATTTCTGTAATTGATCCTCTTTGCATTTGGAATCTCATGCTTTATTGTAAAAATTATTATTATTATTACGTATACCTGGTGTGACTTTAATATCTGCTCTATGATTTTAGAAACCATTGGTATAATTTACATTTCCAATCTATTCATCTTATTTTTTCAAAATTCTTGGCTCATGGAAGACAAAAATTCAGACTAGTTCCGCGATGAGTTCAATTTCGAAATCCGGTTTAATCGAAAGTTCTGTCTGCCTGGAATTGGTCGACTTAGACCTTATTTGACTTAGAGGACACATACATTTGACTTAGAGGTTGATTTGACTTGGAGGATCGAACTTCATCTGGCATAGGAAATTTGAAAGTCAGTCTTAGGCATTATCTTCATCATATCAGCATTATCTAAAAATATAAAATCCACTTTAAAATAATTCTCATATTGCTCCTAAATGAAGCTTTTATTTAACTAATTTTTTGAGAATTTCTTTAAGACATTAAGACAATTAAAGTTGAAGGGCATAGAAAATAATAAGGATTGGATTATTATGAATTGTAACTCGGGTACTGTGGCATATCATCAATTGGTGCACCAATCCCACCTTGGCAGGAACCCATTAAATGCCAAAAAGCTTCGTCTATAAAAAATGGTTTTGTAGCTATTAGTCATTAAGACTAGATTTAAATGTAAAGCTAATTTTTTTCCTTGGATGCCATACCACGGATGACGTCGTGCGGGTACTACAGGTATATAATATGGAGACGACTTTTTTTATATTTATTCTTTATATTAATGTACTCATTCTTACATTTAGTGGCTAATCTAATTAAGATGAAAGTATAAAAGCCTGATTATCTAATACACTACTTTTCAATTAGATAATAAATACTGATATATCTTTTAATATTTTGGTTTAAATGAAAATACTCCCCTTCACATTGACAAAAATTTCAGATGAGGGTTTTTAAACTTTGTAAAGGATTAAATATAAAAATTATGTGACATAATGTTTTTATTTATGTTTTTTTACTCACGTATAGCATAGATCAACTTAGTTGAATCTGTGGTAGATCAGCAACAAATTTTAGCGAGGTTGAGAATTATACAACACTCCTAACTGATTTTTTTGAATTGTTAAATTATTTCCTTATTTTCCTTATTATTTTCCTTAATTTTATAAAAACACATAAAAGAATAGATACGTTCAATCATTGGCAAAGCAGCAAATGAATTTACCTGATATAAAAATCATAAAAATATTTTTTTTCTTGTTTCAAGAATTAAATGTTTAGTAACTAATTTTAAGAAAGCCTTTTACGGTTCAAAGTTATAAAAATGGTTTAGTAAATATCGAACTAAGCTTAAATAAATAAATAAAAACAAAGAAACATACATGTTTATTATTATATAGGGTGGTTATAATTAAACTTCTATAAAAAGCCTCACACAAAGCAAACAGTTTGACAAATTGCAACGAAATTTTGTATATAGATTATACGTAAAATGATTCACAGAATTTCGAAGAACAAAGTTCCAAAAGGTCCACCAGAGTTGTTTTTTTTTTCGGAAAAAAGTTAATTTTAACACAATAAATATTCAAAGCGAAATACGAAAACAATCTTAACATTGATAGTTCCTAATCACTTTGTCATCGAACCACATTAAGGTAAGGAAAAAATAACAGTACACTGTGTGAGGGAGAATAAAAAGTTCAGTTTGCAAAAGCAAAAACTGATTAGGACAAAATTGTGCAAAAGGAACAGTTGTTAATCGTGTCCAGGATGATATACAGAAAGGTGCTCCAAGGGACCACCTTCATTCACCTACAAAATTTCGAGTCGATGAGCAGTGTGTTCAACCGTAGGTTATAATTGATCAGTTGTAATGCTTCGCACATGAAGCGTTGTGAAGTTTTCAGCATTACCCGATTTTCCATTTTATTACTAATAATTCTTGTTCTAGATTGTTAATATTGTTTCTGTATTCCGTTTTGGTGGTTTATTGTGTAAAAACTAATGTTTTTCCGGAAAAAGGGCCTTCTGGTGGACATTTTGGAACTTTTTTTTTTCGAAATATCATCTCGTGTTCATTCTATATACCAAATTTCGTTGCTCTGTTCGCTTTGTAGGATGATATTTACATATTTAAAATTTATTTATAATCACCCTGTATAACAATTAGACTCACATCAAAATTAAATTTTATTCTTTTCAAGTACAATTTATGAATGAATAAATAAAAATATTAATCGATTCGAGCTTCGAATTGTTGCATTTTCAAATTGCAAGCAATCTCAACGTCTCTTAGGTTGCACTAAAAGAAGGATCCTCTCACAACTCAAAAAAATTAATACGATAAGCAAGAATGTTCTGTCACTTCCTTCGATCGTGATAGGTTAATAACATCTCCTATTGTGTTGAAAAGCCACAGATAAAAAAAGCACACGTTTTGTCCAACAAAAACAACTTGTTTTAAAAATAGATATACATTTTAGGGGTAATAATTTCATTAAACTTAGCAATCTGAATGTCTTTAGCACAGAACGATTTAATTATCACCTATTAGTGATATTTGAAAAAAATTTGAAATTTGAATTAGTGAAATTAATTTTCTATTATCTAAAAATAATAAAATAAATGTTTGAGTTTGAGTTATTTCTGATGAGTCAATTTCTAATGAAATACGAGTGTAAAAAGTTTTCGTTATTTAAAAATAAAGGAACTATTTCAATTAATTCATAACAACAGAAAAAATATTTAAATAACATTTTCTGTTTATCACTTTCAGTAGCTTCAAAATTTTGCTTAATGTTTAAAACAGAAACGAATATTGCAGATGCGTAACCTTTACTTTTGTCAATAAAATATTGAAATTTCAAATTTGTCTAATCAAAATAGATACATCATTTTCTAATAAATCAAAATCATTCGAATGGTATTTGAACGAATGCTTAGTTATTTATACTGAAATTTGAGGTTCAAAAGTAATCAGGTGTGAACCAATTTCGCTGTGACTAAGTGATTCATAATAGCATTATTAATTATTTTTTTACTTACACTAAATTTTGAAAAAGTTTTTCTGAAATAAATAAATAATTTATTAAACCATCGTTGATTCTAAGTTAACTTTTTAAATTGTGATATAAATATGTGCTTTTTATAAGGTTTTTCACCTCCAAGAGAGACTTGGGTTTCATTTCGAGACTTGCATATCATAATTATTGTGTTTTTATATTGTTATAAAATAAACTGAAATTTACAGAAAACATCATTTTACAGCAATTGTTCCAGGATGCAATTTGTTTCCTGAATTGTGATTAATGGTTTATTAGGACGGATATTTAGTTTCACATTTCAACATATTTTTGATTTAATTCAATATGTTGAAAATACTTTCCTAGTTTAATACTTTTTTTTAATTTTTCGAAAATATGCGCTTTTTTCATGTGTGAGAAGAAGAAGAAATCATTAAAATAGTAAAATTCTCGAGAAATAAACCAGAATATTTACTAAATGATTCTTAAGTATACATAAAAACATTAAATAATTATCTCACATTATAATCAAATAATAAAATTAAATATATGCATAGCATTTCGTTTTATTTTAAGTATTATTTTACTGGACTAAACTTTGTAAGTCATTATTTGTAAGTTTTATGTAACTTTAATGGAAGCAATTATTTTATTGGATTTGTCAATTGTGATATAATACAATCGAATATTTAATATTCCATTATATTACAAATAGTTATAAAACAAGATTTTCATTAGTTTCTAATTTTATAAAAATTAAATATAAGCCCTCAGTGTAGTCCTATTATATTAGAATTCACATAATTTGAATTTTTACATATTTTTTTATTTGACGACAAATTTAATAACATTTTCCAGAAGATCTGTCCATAACCCGCATAGCGCAAACAGTCTTATGCAGTGACATAATTTTAAAGCTGCCAATGTCTTAATAGAGTAAAAGTCATATTCAATAAAAAAAAATTAACATTTTAACATCCTCAACATATTAGACTCTGACCCACGCCAATCTACTGTTATAGTAAACTGGTGACAGATTTATGATTGATCTTACAGAAAGCACCTATGGAGCCCTTTTTTAGCATTATTTCAGTCAAAAACCTTTACCGGTAGTGGATTGTACAACCGAAGCGATTAAAAAAAATCCTTCCAAGGTCTTTTAATTATTCCTCTCCTGCACTTCTTAACTGCTTTTCTTTATGTAATTATTTGTGTGTCCTCTGGAGCAGAATGGATCTTTATGTTTCGCCAAGCGCTTCGCCAAAAGACATTTGACAGCAAGCCAAATGGAGCAACCCAACTTACAGCATCTAGAATATAGAGTTTTTGTTTTTATTATTTCGTTCTGGGGTGGGGTTTTGCTCTTGCTCTTCCTTCACCGACAGTGGAAGGGGGTGCACGATCCTCTTCCAAATGCCCTCATCTCATTGAAGTGGATCGTGTCCTTGGAATGGTAGATGGTGACGCGTAACGGCGAAACGCTTTATGCTCAAGTGAAACGAAATAATCGTTTGTAAGCAAATTCTGGCGATCGAAGAATATCCAGATTCCAGGCCAAAGATTTTGAGTTTGAAACAGAGAGTTTGTTGCGAAACGCTTCATGCTTAAGTGAAACAAAATAATCATTTGCAAGCAAATTCTGACGATCGGAAAATATCCAGATACCAGACCAAAGATTTTGGATTTGAGACAGAGCTTATTGCATAATTTGTGAATATGGATCTTGAAGAACATCTGTGGATTACATATGTAATACTTTTGGCAACGGATGATGTTGGATACCTTTCGAAATCGAACAGCTGAAATTCAATCATGCTAATTTGATAATTCATGTGAATATAATCAAATATTGAGTAAAGTTTGCAGTTCGTTGGGACAGGAATATTTTATTCATTGGAAAGTAACCTAGAGAAATATAATTCAGTTCAAATCGCGTAATACGTCGTCTGTTTAAAATTGCTATTGAAGAACTGACGAAAGATTTGAATAAACGGTGCGTTTTTACTTCAGGATTATGTGCGCATTATACTGAAATATTGAACTTTAGAAGGCAAATGGATATCTGACCTTCAAGAATTTGTATATAGGTAAGTTTTTTCTTTCTTTCCCATATATATTTATTATTGATAGTTTATGTAATTGCGTATGTCTACTATGAGACACTTCACACTTGTAAAGATATAGAAGTAAAAAGAAACGTAAATGTAGTTAAATATCAAGTAGATATACAATACTATTTTATTGTAATTTTGCTTCTAATGTAATTTTTATTATTTGCTTTAAACGGTTATCGTATGGTACCTATTTTAATTACTTATTTTGGATTACGAAAAAAGCATTCAATACCTTAATCCACCGAAATAAGAAATAAATTAACTATCATAACTTGAAATAACTCAAAAATTCTTCAAAATCAAAAAATTTTTTGAAGAAGTTTTATTGTAAAATCCCTTTTTTAAAATATTTTCCTCACAAATTGCTAGTTTCTGCAGTTATTTTTGCACTCTCTTCTTTTTTAATCATATAATAAAATTGCAAAATGATAAATTATAATCTGTTATGCATAATGAACAACTGACTTTTATAAGGCAAAAGAAACAATTAAAAACTGCAATTTATAGCAAGATAACATAAACTGGGGAAAACGAAAGTATTTTTGAGCTATTTTTATTTGCAAGAAACCTTAGAATTACTTGAAAGTAGCATTCCTTGTAATAAATCAAAAAAGAAAGAGCTTTTGATTTATTACAAAAAATAGATTTCATTCCTTTCATTTCCTTTCAAAAATAGATTTCATTCTTTAAATTTTTTTTTACGATAGATTTCAAAAATAGATTTCCTTCTTTAAATTTTCTTTAAATTTTTAGTTTGATTTTTTTATTTAAAAAAAACACCTAACAGTAATACATATTACAGCGATTTAAAAAAATAAATTATTTGTAAGTGAAATAAATAAATAATAATAAATTGTTATATGCTACTCGGTAATAAAATGACGGAATAAATATATTCTTTTTAAATTTTACATTTAAAACTTATTTTAAATGTAAAATTAAAAAAGGATATTTTTTGCAACATTTCGAAATTTAAATAATTACTGATATTATATTACTACATATCTTGCAGTTGTTTTATTTTAAAAATAAGTCTCAAGGAAATAAAACGAAATTCGTCTTTTCCCCGGATATTTTGAAAATAAAACAGAGTAAGCAAATATTCTGTATAAATAAAAATATTTTAAAACATATTTTTCTCTGAAATGAGCTAAAATCAAAATTAAATGCACGGTTTCAGCTTATAATACGGCAGAACTTTCATTAATAGTAATATTCTCTTAAAAGAATTAATCACAATGATAATGTTTAGAGTGAATATGAATTAATTTTTATAAAGTTCAAGTAATCTGTATTTTTGTTAAAATCTTATATAGTAGTATAAAATGTTATTAAATGATTCTATCCACTAATTCCACAAGAATAATTACAAGCAAATAAATCTTTTTGTTTCTGTTTTTATTACAAATAAATACTTTTTATTCTTGTGAAATAAAAAAAATATCCTCTTTAAATGAAAGATTGATTTTTTTAATGATTGCAAGGGCTTTTTTTAACATGATAATATTAATAGGAAATTAATAAAATTGCATTCATTATTAAATTCAATTAAAAATAAAATCCTTTATGAACCAAACTGATAAAAGATGTATTATAATTTAGAGAACGGTAGTGCTGCTACCACTAAAACACAGATGAGCATTACTACACTTTAAAACTATTAAGTTTAATTCAAAAAGAAAGAAATGATGAATTCCGGCTGAAGACTTTCTCGAAAGGCACCCTCAGGCAGAGATTTAAACTAGGAATTTTTTTTTTTGGTGAAGGACCTAACTTTTGTCCAAAAATATTGACCCCTCGTGACCCTAAAAACCTCAGAAATTGAGGCATTAGAGATAAACCAGTATCACGAAAATAAAAGACATTAATTTTAAATTCCAAATCCAAGTAAAATCACAATAGAACTACATAAACTACAAAAGACTCCTCAGTCACAAAACCAAAAATTATCATTAAAACAAGAAAGCAAAGAACATACCAGCTGCGAGAAAAACTTCAAACTATTCTATAAAAAGGCACCACGTCATATTACATCGAATTCACCCGCGTCCATGGCTGCCCATGCCTATCACTCAATGATATAGATAACGATAATGCATTAACAGATATGTAAATAGGCAGTAATATATGATAGACTAGCTTACCATACATTAAAATTTATGTAAAATAAAAGATTTTACATATCTGTTAATGTATGATAGGCTACCTTATTATACATTAATAGATATATAAAATAAAAAAAGAAGTTCAATAGATCTAGAGTTATTATTTATTTTAGTTTTTTTAAGTAGTAAGTGCCCCGCCAAAACAAAAGCGTGTGTGTGTGTGGGGGGGAGTTTCCAAAATGAAGAAAAGTTTTTTATTTATTTAAAAGTATAATGTTTGTCTAATCGGGTTGTTACATTGTTATCAATATCTCATAAACAAATGCCACAGATTAAAAAAAGAAAAGTGTAGCAGAGAATATCATACACATTTTGCAAAATGCTTAGAAAAAAATAAATTATTATTTACTTTAGATATAAATATATAGCAGCATTAGAAGTTTTCTTTGAAATTGACTCTTCTTTACCTTTAAAGTTCAGGAACATTCATATCAAAATTAATAGCTGAAACTGGATTAAAAGAAAAAGTAATCCCGAATGAAATATTTTTAAAAAAATGACCAAAGAAAATATTAGCAATTCGGTTTGTAAAGATAATTAAATAAAAATAAATATAATAAATCAGAAAATAATAAAAATTGTAGATCTTCAGATCATCGATCTTCGCTATTTATTCATACTTGTGTTTAATTGGACGCTGTGAAATTTGTAAATCCATTTAAAAAACAAAAGATTTTTCAGTTGCCGGCAACTTTAGTTTTGGGAATATGTTAATCAATCCCAAAACAAAAGTTGAAATTGATTTAAAAACGTTATGGAACGGAGTGGATGATTATATAAACTGATTAAGGAATAATTTAATGCTTTTCCACAGTAACTTGAACGCATGTTATTGCACAAAATTTTTTCTTAAATCACTTTAAATTTAAAAAAATAAAATTTTCAGTAATATCAGCTTTATTTCGGTACAAGTTTTTTTTAAAACTATAATAAATTTTCAAGCATATTTTGCAACAAAACTTTTTCTAGTTATTATAAATATTAACTTGTTATTAAATTTTTACTTATGTTCGTTACTATCATATTTCCCACGTTATCTCTGGCATATAATTAAGAGTATTTTTTGAAAGAAAAAAATCGACAAAATCGATATCATTCTATGATGTTTCAGAGAAGAGGTCTTCAGAGAATCTTTGTTTTTCTCTCTCTTAGAGCCATAGGACGAATCCAGTCATTATCAACTTTTTCTTTTCAAAGGTAATTAGGTAAATAGTGGAACGTTTTATGTCTTTTTTCCACTCAGCGGACATTACAAATACTTAAGAATACTATCATAAAGAGAATTTAATAAATATTTGACTTAATAAATAACACTAATTCATATGTCTTAAATTCGAAGTCATTAAATCATCCTTTCAACAATCAATTTACAATTATTTATTCAAAAAGAATTCCTAACAATCTTAAGAATCTTAGTATGCATAATCAATAAGGTTTTATCATTAAGAGTTTTGCTTTTAGAAATTTAATTAAAAAACTACTTCATTAGCTTGATCTATAGTTTAAGTAGAAGAGAAAAAATAGAGTTTATTTCATAAAATTTTAATTCAACAAGCAAAAAAACATAATTCAATTTTTATTTTAATATAATCACAGGTCAGTAATAATTGTGAAAAATAAATTATTCTTAAGTTATATTTTTAAAAATAAAAAGAAGAGAAATAATATTTTCAAACTTTATAATTCTTTCTATCATATACACTTATAAAATTACTATTAATTTATATTGAATATAAACTTTGTGGGTCTATTTTTGTAATATTTCGATGAAACAATTTAAAAATTTCAGTTCAGTTTATCAGTAATAAATGTTGAAAGTCTTTGATCTTAACTCATCTATATTAATGATTCCCAATACAAAATAGTAAAAATTAAAACGGCAGACGATTTATTTCTTTATCGCCTGGAAGAGTATTTAAAAAAAATCAAAACATTTATTTATTTAAAAAAAAGCTACATTTTTTTCCAAATATATGATTAATTTCTATCGCATAAATTTATTGCAATAATTTTATAATTATTAACGGAAGTTACATGGTAAAATTAAAAAGGTTTTATCCATTGAAAGTCGATCTTAAAGGCGATCTCGATTCTTAATCATATTAATAATGAAATGACACTTTATTCTCATTATAATGCTCACATTATTCTATAAAAAATCCATAAAAGATATCAGCAAAATGGGATTCAAAGTTGATTTAAAAATGTTCTTTATAACAGCAAATTTATCTAGAACGTTTGCTATAGAAAAATATCTTTATATTTGGTTTTTTTCTTTAAATAATTGGAATACTCTTTAAATTAGAATTAACGCTTTTATTTTTGATAAAGTGAATATTTTCACATATTAAACATCTAAATGATCTTTTGTTCACTTATTAAAAATCATAAACGTTGTAAACATATTAAAAGACGAATAATGGTTTTCTAAACAATAATATATATTTGAACCTTGAAACATAAAAATGAATCTCGTAACACGAGAAGGAAAAAAAATATAATATACTTGAGTTTTGAAAATTAAAAGAAATATTTTTTATTTTATTTCAATGAATAGAAGTTTCTATTTAGCTATTTTACTCAAAACGACAGTTTTAAAAATCATACAATATGCAAAACATTTAACGAAGATAAAATTTAAGATAAATAGAAAACGTTCAGTGTTATATAATATTTTTAATGAATACCATAATAAAATTCAAAAGGTTAAATTATATTTTCAAGAAAATAAAAAAGTCCATTAATAATATTTCTTTAAATAAAATATGAACAAAACATTTTGCAATATTCAAAAATTCGATGGAAATAATTTGTCACAAAATAAAACAAAATGAAATAAATAATATTCCGAGGATTTGTTAACAATTAAACAAATCAAAGAAGTCAGTTTCTTAAAATTCTCGATGTATAAACTCCTTAAAAAATGTTGGTGAGTAATTTTTTTATTTAAAAATTAATTCTAGAATGAATTATAATTTTATAATTAATAAAACAGAAGAAATAAGTTAATTTAAACTAAGTAAAATATTATTACAAACTTAAACAACTAATATACAGAATTCATGTTTTATCAAATATATATAATTATTGCAGTGTTTTAAAATGAAAATACGAACTAAATACTTTTTGAAATTGATTAGTTATTCTTACTACGTGTTGAGAGTTTTCTACAGAATTGTTTAAGGTAAGAATTAATTTCTAATTTAAGCCCTATTCCTGTTTGAAAAATTGAATACCTGAGCATATTAATTATTGAAATAATTATTATGGAAGAGTAAAAGAATCGTTTAAAAAGACTCTTTTTTAAGAAATTGTATAAATTTACTCTTTCTTCAATTTTTTACTTATAATGATGCTTAAAAATTTGGTATCGTGTAGTGAAATCATTTCAATTATGTATTCAAAATGAATTGCGAATACTCAATTTAGAATTCCTTGCATGTATTACTGTTATTTGGAAATTATGGAAAATTAACTTGTGTTCGAAAATAATATTCATCTTTTTTTATTTTTTTGTAACAACATTCTAGTTTGGACATGAAAAAAAATATTTGTTCTTAAATTATTATTTACTTTTCTAATTTTTATTAACGCTATTGGCCGCAGTATTAGAATATTATATTTAATTATATCTAAATCATCCAACATTTTTAAACATTTATAATTAAAAATTTTTTTATATTTTTATTTCAATTAATTAATTAACAAATACGACAGTAGTGTGACTACTTCTTTTTAATTCGGAAAGCTTTTTACCCCCGTGCAAAATGTACAAGTAGGTTAAATTGTTCTATGACAGGTGCATGCGCAATACGTCGATCAGAGTAACATTTAGATACTAACAGGAATGACATGCGCAAATTTACTTTTCAGAAGGCTATGACGTAAGGCAAAGAACATAATGTTTCTGACATCTTTTGTATTGTTCTCAACTGAATGCAAATGCTGAAAGAGCTGTATGGTGTATGAACATAGTTTTATATATTTAATTAACAGTAATAGTTCATAAATTTTTGCCCAAATGTTTAAATTTATAACAAAAGATCTGGAATTTGCATAGTGTATATAAATAGATTATTATTATTTATTTTTATTGACTTATAAATTGTAATTGGTACTTTTGCTTAATTTTTTCCCTTCCGTTAACTTTTAGATTACCATTTTTTAATTTTTGTTTTGGAATCAGTTTTTAATATGATCCTTTTTTCAACAAAAATACAGACTGGCTCTGTTTAAATTAGTCATATTTGATCATAATCATATCTAAAGAGAGAGGAATTCGCAGGATTGAAACTACTAGTTAAAATAATCAAGTCCCATTATTATTCTAGATTAGATAAAACACACGTACAAACACACATGCACATGCACATGCACATACACACAACACATAGAGAAAGATACTGAGCTCTAAGCTAATAGTATAATATTCAATGAGTTTTAGAATTTGGTAAAATCCTATAGGTGGTTATATCACATTTTGTAGGATGTATTGAAAACCTAAAAATTAATGATTAAATTGTTTTCTGATGTTGAATATAGAGTTGATTAGAATTTCCCATAAAATAGGTTCCATCAACAACAAAACTGTGATTTTTTAAAGAAAACAAAGAACAATGGGGTTTTTTTTTTCAATGATGACGAATACTTTCTTTTTCTAAGTTTATAATCTTTGAAATTTCGAAAATGAAATGTTTTGTTGCGAATGAAAGCGAAAATTCTTTATCAAAACTGGCACGGATACAGTTAAAATCTTTTTTATCTTAAAAAAATAATCCCATTAAACTATTAAAACGGGATTTCTTTAGCAAACCTTTTTTCTTTCCCAAGGGAGCATTAAAATCGAACTGCATGACCGATTTAAGTAAATTATTCAAGTAATATTGCCCTGATAACTGAAGGCACCATGAGAGTTCTTCGCTGAACTTTTTCATATATTTACATATTGAGGTGAAAAGAGAGTATGTTCATAGGCTCTCTTCAAAAGTTTAAATACAAAATTTGAGAAAAATTGATAACATTGAATGTAGAACAGCATATCATACTTTACAATATTTCACATTTTCCCAGATTTAGAGAATGTTTTAGAGTTATCGTGTTTACATTCGCACAAAAGGAATGATACATAAACACTCCTTTGACAGCACAGTTTTTCTTCAAATTTTGTTACTGGTGTAAAAACTTTGTGTCGCAATTACAATATAATAGTTTTTTGCCACAGCAATAATTTAGGCGATAATTTTGTGTCACAGTTTTAATTCATCTAATTTGTTCGGCTTTAAAATATCATGCAAAAAGATCTACTGACTGATATTTCAAAATTTCTTTTTTTTCTATTTCGGGGAGCATCTGGATACCTCAAAATCTAGAAATCTATTTTTGATCGTTAGAATGGTTTCTATATAACAAAAGTAAACTGAATTATGATAATATGCATATACTTATACATTTCGTCTAGTGAATAATTATACCATAAAATAATATAATTCTGGATACATTTTAATCAGTAAAATCTTATTTTTAGCCGTAACATATCATTCCATTTTAATTTTTGCTCATATGTGTGTATGTTTTACGTTTGAAGTAGGCGCATAAATTTTTAATGAAAGAAAAAAAAATTCCAGACTAAATTGTAAATGTCACCCTTTTAGTGAAATTATTTTGAGTGCAACTTTCATCTAGCTATCGTGTTTTATTTTTGTTTTTTTTTTTTAAATGCATACGAATAAGAAGACTAAATTTCAGCGAGAGTGGTATCCTCTAAAACTTTCTCAAATATCCTCTAATAAATATGTTATCCCATGGAACGTCTTACACGGCATCGGCATACAGTAGTCATAAAATATTAATCTTTGACGTGAATTTATCATTTTTACTGAATTTATCGCATCATCCTTGGCATGATTTTTGACGATCAATCTTAGAGATACCTTTAATAATACCCAAAAAAAGAATTCATGTTTTAGGCAAGATTTTTCTAATCGATTCTAGCAAAAATGTGACTCAAATCTATACCTACGGCCATAAGATCCCAAACCAAATTTAGTGTATTTAAGTCATTGCATATTTGAATTATCGCATGTATATGTTTCTGAAAGTGCAAACCAACAGACGGTCTACCCCTCTTTGGATTTTTCTCAACACTTTGTTAAGTGTCTACAATACAGATGTTAAATATGTGTAAAGAACTTAATCTATCTGTCTCTCTTGGTTTTGTAATTACTTTGTTAAAGCAAAAGTTAAAAAAAATTCTTATAGCTTTCTTAAAATTTAAAATATTATATATTTTTTTAATACTGATGCTAGAAAATAGTTATTTTTTCATCAGTTTTTTCGGAATAGCAATCATATGAAAATATGTGAAATTGTGAAAATGCACTTGTTGAAATGGTTCTGTTCCTCCTATTCAGATAACTTTGAAAAAAATGTTTAAATGTATTCCTTGATGCGTCTTTTTTTTTCCTCGAAAAAAACGCATTTTTCAAAAAAATAATAGTACAGATATCAGTCTGAAATTTTTATATTTTCTTGTATATTACATTGTTTAGTTTAATCAGAAAAAAAAAATCTCTAAACTTAAAAGCATAAATGAAACAATATCATAACGTTCCACAATCCAATCCAATGCAACATTTGTCTGCTTGATTTAATGATATGTTTTGAATAGCTAATAAAACAACAAACCAATAAAAATACTATTATTCATTTCCACATGTCAAAAAAATTATTTGTTTGGATCCTTGCTCATCAAATATGTCTAGTACCCATCACCTGTTAGCAATTTTGCTCCCAAGTCTAGCCGATAATGAAATGTTGGTTAAAACATGGCACTTCAGGGGAACATCAGATATATTTGGTGTCTATAAGTTTTTTTCTTTTTTTTTTTCCTATTTCTATTGAAACGAATACACATATATAATTTTTTTAGATATTATTTATTTTATTATATAAGAATCCTTTATATAACAAAATAAATAATATCTTAATATAGCTCCCCCTTACCTTCTTCCATCCTTCAGGAAGCCTAGTCATGCCTTCCTTCCAAAATTGTGTTTTGGACAAGAAATAATCATTCAGGTGCTCTTTTTTTTCGCTGACAGTTTAACCATTTATTTACTGAATTATGTTGCTATCAATTTTTCAACATTTTTGTGCCAGTAGTTTAGTTTTCTTACAGAATAATCTCAGGGAACCCAAGGAAAAAATTATAATTAACAGAATTATCTTAATTAATGTAATTATTAATTAAATATTTTTAATTCCTATTTTTAGCTTATATTAACTTCATGTAATTTGGGTTACATTCTCCATGTTCTTTAGAATACAATCAGCAAAAATAGTCATATAGTAAAGATACAAGCAAGGTTTAAATAATACTTTTAAGTACCGTCAGTAAGAAAAGGGTTAAAGCATTTATCGCGAAGAGAATTTTTTAAGGACAGAAAGAAGTAATAATCAGATGGGCCTAAATCTAGAGAATATGCATACTACCTTAAAACATTCCAATGAAACTGTAAGAACTTTTTACTTACGACTAATGCAATATGTGGTATCACGTTGTCATAATGAAAAACAACGCCCCGACAATTCATTAATTCTGAACAGGGTTTTTATTTATTTATTTATTTTGTTATGGCAGCTTTTGATTGATCCAGTTGCTGACATTATTTCGTAGAATTAAATGTTTCACCTTGTGAAAAGAGCCAGTAGAAACCCATACTACTATGCTTTCTCGCTGAGCAGTGTTTAAAGTATCCGACTACGTTCAAAGGAAATTTTTTGAGAAATTGGATTTTTTTAAAACTATTTCAAACTACGGTTTTTAGATGTATTGTCAATTATGATACAAAATACTATAAATACAACAAAATTATTTAAAAATATAATAGATTTTGAGAAATAGGAAAAATTATAGTAAATTTTAATGAATTTTTACCAAAACGTTTAACATTCTACACAAAATTTTAATGCACCAATACTATTTTTCTTTGTAGACAAGTTATACGTATGTATGCCTTTTTTTCATAAATTTAAAACTTTATTTTTCTAAAAACACTTATGAATGAAAAACTATTTCACCAACGCTAAAACTTTTGGTTCATTTCATTGCCCAAGCTATATAAAACACACGCTGAAATTTTTATGTGAATGCCTCTATTAGTTTTTCAGATATCATGTTAACCATGGAGAATTTTTATGAACATTAAAGTTTTGAGAAAATCGAAGTTAAAGACAAATTTTAGCTGAAAAAAAATAAGTGACCCTGGATGATAGGTAAAATCTTTGTTTTTCTAGAAAAAAATAAATTGTTCTGAAAAGAGGAAAGTCTAAATTACAAGAAATAAAAATTTTTAAAAAAAATTGCTAATGTGGTCGGTAATCAATGTTTTTAACGTGGTCAGATAACTTAATGCTGTGGATGAAAGTCTTTAAAGAGACTGTGGCACAAACGAAACGTTCTGCGTGAGAATTCTTCGATGATTGAAACCGATGACCTACACGATCAATAGATAAGCTTGAAGTTTACACAAGCAGAGCCAGATTAGGACATTCATAACGCAATGAGAAAGAAATTTTTGGGACACCCTAATATTTCCTGAATCGGAGATAGGATGTAGAACTAAGAATGTATGTCTCTTGTTGCCACTTTCAGCTATCAATATTTCAAAACTTGAAGATTGATGTGGGCTTTGATAGGGAATTAGCATCAGAGATACTTAAAAATTTAATCTCTTTTTTCCTGAAACTCCAACTAGACTTACCCCCTTCATATGTAGAAAAAATCAGAAATTTACTTTTGCTCCAAGGTCGTTTTGTCAAATAAAGATGTTACCTCCTTTATTGTGAATGGCGGGATCATGACTGGCTCAGTATACCCAAATATGCAACAATCAACCCTAGTTGATAAACTTCGTTAGAATTGCACAATCAGGCATAAATCCGATTCGAGTTATAATTTAACCCCAGCGTTGACTAGTTTTGTTGCCGATGAGAAAAGACAAAAATAGAACATTCCATGTGATGACAAATGACAGATCTTATCTTTCAATCAGTTAAAATCAGTCTAGTTTAGTTATATTAACGTCCCGTTTAAAGCAACACGAGGGCTTTTTTGGGACGGACCTCGTCGTTTTGAACCACGGTCAGATGGCGAGGACGACACCTGAACTGGCACCCCCCTATTCACACCACGCCACACCAGCGGGAGGACATTTGGCCTGACAGATTTAACGTGCAACCAGTTAAAATCACATAAACGCCTATCCGGTTTTTTCAATGGAATAATAGTCTTAAATAGATTCCATCAACGGAAAATCAATTAGTTAATTTTTTTTTCTGAGGCTCTAATCTACCATTAATACGAATTAGTGTAGAACGGTTTTGAAATGATCATTATATTTTTTTCTTTAGCTATTTTAAAGCGATAGATCATGTGTTTTTTATATGCCACAACACTTTCAATGCTACAGCCGATATATCTCATATTTCGTATATTTCCAATTACAGGTTTCTGTGAATTAAAATTTGTGATGAAAAAAATTGTGATTCTTCACCTGTGAATTAGAAAGTTCAACCTATCTAAACGGCCATAAAAGACAAATTTTAGCCCACAAAAAACTGCAACTGAAAGTATCTGAAAGACAAGATATCTCATCGGTTGCGTTGAAAGTGTTAATATTCTTATACATCATTGTTATCAGATTCTTTCAAGCAAACAGGGTTTTTTAATGGAAATTATGAGATGAATTTTAATTTTAATGTTTGATTTTATAGGCTGGCATATTATACAGCCTATATAACCATACTATATGATTATAAATGCTAGCATTCATGCACGATTTTGAAAAAATATCAGTGGAAATGCTCTACAAAGTAGACCGATCGCCTTAGAGCAACGAAATACTTATTGGTAGATTACAAAGAAATGCCTTTCTTAAAATTTGATCTAAATTTTAAAACTTCAATTATATGCATCAAAATATTATAAAATATTGTGTGAAAACTATTTTTTACGTCACTTTGTAATTAAAAAAGTTTTTCAGTTACATCAGTTTTATTTTCATATTGGTTTTCCTATATTTTTAGTAAGTTTTTAAGCATATTTTGATTATTTTTATGAAGTTACTTTTCATTGTTTTAATTGTATGCTCAAGTGTGGTCGTAATCTTGCACTAGATTTATGCTCAATTGCGTTGTAGCAAAAATAAACATTTATATATTTTGAGTGCAAAGTTTATCAGTATTAGATAATGAATGGCAAGTTTTAAAGAAAACATAAAGATAGACAGGTTGAACCGGAAACAATATCTTTCTATGACGTTTCGTTCAAAGATTCATTTAAAAAATTATTATTGTGTTGGACTCTAAACAAAGAATTAATCTCGGAGCATAAAAAAATGAAATGCGATATCATTATCTTTTATCTCCTCTTTCATTTTCTCTCTCTCTCTCTACACACACACACACACACAAACACACACAAAGGTTGCTCAAATGAAAAGGTATGAAGTCAAAGGATTCCTTATTCCCTGAATTCCTGCGACGGAACAAAACCCAATTCTTCATAACGTTTTTAACTTCACCATCTGAGTTGAAATGCTTCCCTTTCACATGTTTTTTCAGAACCATTAACTCTGTTATGTGCTGTGGGAATTTCGAAGACTGATCAGATCTATCAAGAGCAAAAGATTGGGTTACTTACAGAGGATGTGATTGTGATTCCTCATAACGGGCGTTCACACATTTCCAGGATCATATACGCGAAATTGGCCAAGTTCAAGTGAGTGTAGCTCGACCCTCCGCCCCACAACCCGGACATGTCTCCCTGCGATATTCATGTCTTTGTCCCTTAAAAAAAATCTGAAAGGGAACTCGGACTGTGAACTGAAGGACACTGTGAAGGACTGGGTCTTGTCATTACCACAGGAATTCTGGGACAAGAAATCCTTCCTCTTGTTAATCAATAGAATCGTTGTGCACAGGCCTATGGTGTATACTTTGAATAAAGTCATCGTACCATTTCGTATCTTTCGTACGCTTCGTATCTTTTCATTTGAACACCCCTTGTAAGTATATATTGTCATGATTAATCCATACAAACAAAACCAAAATATCTAAATACATCTTGTTTATAGATATATATGCGAAATTCCACCGTAGAAATTAATTAAATAGTTGGGTTTTTTATTAATTAAAAATTATGCTTCTATTGCGCATGCTCAGTACAACGCAAGTAAACACCATGATGGAGCTATATACTTAGCAAATTGAATTTAAAACAAACAAAGCGCAGGAAAAAAAATGCATTAAAATAAGTTTTTTTAGTCTTATTTGTGTTGAAAAAATTCCACTTGAACTCAATAAAAAAAATATTTTGAAGGACTTTTTTCTTTAAAACAATCAAAACTATTTGCTTTTAATGGTCGATGGTGATTTCAATTCTCTATCAGAAATGGTAAACATCGTATATTAAGTTGTAAACGTATATTTAAGTTTCTACTCACGATATTTAAATATTGTTCCATTATTCTGAAAATATTAATAACTTATTAAAAATGATCATTCTGAG
>JAPMOQ010038084.1:2050515-2060977 GCA_026543055.1 Argiope trifasciata | reverse complement strand
CATTATTCTGAAAATATTAATAACTTATTAAAAATGATCATTCTGAGATTAGATTTAAGTTTTTATTCACAATATTTAAATAATTTTTGCTCCATTCTGGAAATATTAATAACTTATTAAAAACTATCATTCTGGGGCTCTCTCTCTTCATTATTTTTTTATATAAAAAGTTACAAAATCTTGAAAATCAATGATTTACAATTATATTTTTATACGATTTCTTCATTTCAATGGCAAATATAACTGCAAATAATATAAGGAGTTTGTTTATCATAATAATTAATATAAAATAAATTTTTTTACATTAAAAACAGCTCAATATAGCTTTCACCAGTTAATTTGATATGTAATAGAAATATTTTTTCCCATTTATGCGTTCTTCATATTTTGCTCTCAAATAATGAATCATAAAAAAGGTTTTCATAAAGTTTTAAAGACAATGATTTAAATCCTTAATTTTTTATTAGCAGAAAAAAGGATGAAAATAAATGGACCCTAATAAACGCTGGCTTTATCAGGTAACTGAAATAAAATTCAAATATTTAATAATTTTCAGCTGTTTTGTTTTTGTTTATTTTAAACTTGCGTTTCTTGGACAGAGTTAGTTTGGAAAAGGGCCAAAGTTTTTATCCACTGAGATGCCAACGTCTTTGATGTTGTTGCTAGTAAACTTTCATTATCAAGAATGGTCTATAATAGGTATCTAATGCTCAATTTACAGAAATCTCTATGATAATCATAGACTTATTTTTGTAAAGAGTCACGCTATAATTTACAGAAGTTTTTTATCTTTAGAATCGTAGCCTTTTATCACAAAAAATATCAGTCTAAAATAAAGAATATTACAATATTAAATATAGTAGTACAAAGTTTTAAAAAAGATATTGTAAGTAAAATTATACTGAAACCTACTCAAAACTGAAAAATTAGGCAACCTTCATATGTTAATCGGCAACAATGGAAAATGAATACAAGATGAAATATTAATAGCGGCAATTTAAACGATATAAGTTTTACTTCAACACTGAAATACATAATAGCAAAATGCTCTAAAAATATTTAAAAAAAACTGTTTAAAAGTGAAGAAAAATATAAAGCAAAAAAAAAAAAAAACGCTTATCATCGAAAAAAATCATTTTTTATTGTTAAATTTGCAATAAAAATAATTGTTTTGTTATAATATTTTCGGAATTCATCTTGAAAATAATACAACAATTTCGCTTATTTTTAATGAATCACAAATTAAGTCATTCAATTTAATCATTTCGACCCTCCTAAGTACATTTGTACCAAGTTTAACAGATCCAAATAAAATGTTCTGATCTGTAGAGTGCCAACGCACATTCATCTTCATTATCAATTTCACTTGCGCAAATGAACAAGTCAAAGATAACCGATTCATTCTTAAAATAATAAAACAAATTAGAACATTTTGTTTGTTCTATAAAGATGAAGAGAATTTTTGAATGATGACAAATTTTAAATCAACACACGAGAAGAAACTCTTGTAAGCAGGGGGTGCTGGAAGCGCGGAACATCCCCAGAAATCGTTTTCAAAAACCAAAATCGAGCGATCACCCTCTGTGTTTGGGCTTTACCCCTATCAGTCAGGCATCCCATGGCTGCTGCAACACCCCCCCAAGCAAACACCCTAAATAAGGCTGTGGAGTACGGGCCCGACCCTTTCGCTCTATTTTGGGACGTGTGGTAGAGGGAGGGAGGGTTTTATTTTTGTTCCTCAGAACATGCGCAAGCGATTTTGGTCGACGTCGTCTGAAGATGGCACAGACTGGATCCTTCGCAAGTGTTTCTGCTGCGTCGTTTGCGGGGAATTCCGCGAATGCCCAAAATGCATCTTCTTTGACTCGTGCTCCACCCTACCTCCACCACCTCTGTCTCTAGTGTGTTGAAGAGGATGAGAAAACAGCGTTTCTTGCGATGGTTTTTTTTTTTTTTTAAAAAAAAGGAACTGAGGCTATCGTGTCATGTATTATGTATTACATAAATGGAGTTTCCTCATTATAAAAACGAAGAATTCAGGATTCAATTAATCTCTTGTTTATTTCCGCTTCACAATATTTTAAATCAAGAGTTTTAATTTTATTTTATATTGGTTACTATTATGTGATAATGAAAAGATTATTTAATAACGTTCAATGGACATTTTACATGAATCCTTGTTCAAGAAAATATTGAAAATAATCGTTGTTTTTCTTAAAATATATATTCAAAATATTTTTTTTTTCTTTTCGTAAAAGCAGAAATGTAAAAATACATTTGCTTCTAGTTTTTAAACATTCCAAACCTCGTGTAAACATAGCATTAATTTCTTACTTAGTTATTTATGTTTCTAAAGCAAACTTCTTGTTTCAAAAATCTGTGAGTTTTATTATTTGTTGACATAAACACCTAATCTTAACGCTCAGTTCACGTTCTTTCATCAAACCAAAATTTTAAAAAGATATGAATGGCACACTACAATTCTAGTCATTCCTTTATAGTTTTACATTTACGTCTATGGGCAACGAAAGATTATTCATCATTATAATATTCATCTGGTTACAGGAAATTCTGTTCCTGGCTTAAAGAAAATTTCAATTACTAAACGTTTTTAGAAGAAAACTCTTTCACCGGGAGTTTTGATTGTATTTAAATTGAGTTAAAACTTTAGTGCATGACTTGATGCTCACGATTTCTTCAGCAAATTAAGTTGAAACATCAAATTGTTATAGACATTAATGTCGAGTTGCTTCAGTTATTTTATACCTTTTCTGTTCATTGTGTATATGAACCATCTTAATGAAGTTATGTGAAGAGATATAATAGAATAAATTAAGCCAATTTAAAAAACCAATTTAATCCAATTAAATTGGTTTTTAAATATTTATGAAACTGGAAAAAAACCACTTTCAATACAACGGACATCAACACTTAGAAATAATAAAACGTAAAACAAGGAAAATGCATGAGTCACACTAGCTGAATCTCAACAAGCATATGTAAATTGATGGTCACAATCGTATATGATGTCACAATCACAAGTTGTTGTCTTCTTACCTACACTTCTTACTTACCTTCTGCAGTCACAAGTTGCTGTTTATTTACCAAGACGGCTGTATTAAATAGCAATCGATAGAAATCAGATATGTGAATGACATCATAAAATGCTATTAAAAATTGTCATGTTTATCCATATTGCAATTTACACAATATTGTAACTTCAATTAATTATTACGCATACAAGACGAACAAATATAAAACAGAGAGCTTTCTTCTTCAGATTTCAACAATGTAAAAAAACAATCAAGCATTATATATATTTTTCAAATACTTGCTTAAAAATAATTTGCATAAATTCTAATAATAAATCTTATTGGTGCTATGAAATTCAAACCATTTGTATTGTCTCATCAAATACTTAATCGCTTGATTTTCTGCCGTGTTTGAAAACTAAGATAGAGAGATAATGTTCATTATTGGTTCAATTTAAGCCTCAGAATCATCAAATGAAATACAACGCACTATTAAAAAGGGATTATCCAGATAATCATATTTTTAAAGATACAATGATATAATAGGCATCTTAAAGGAAGAAAAACTGATAAAATATTATTTGTTTAATATTGCTATACAGTGATGCTTTAAAATACTTTGTTGATGAAATTGTGAACATCAAATTATATATAAGTCATTTAATTGGAGCTAAAAAAACAATATTCCCGAAAAGCCAGTTTATCACCTTATACATAATGTCACCACCTTATATGGAATTGTAAATTGGTCACTTTATACATAATGTCACCACCTTATACGGAATTGTAAACTTGTCATTTTATACAAAATGTCACCACCTTATACGGAATTGTAAACTTGTCATTTTACACAAAATGTCACCACCTTTAACGGAAAAACTTGTCATTTTATACATAATGTCAACACCTTATATGGAAAAACCTTATACACCTTATTGTAAACTGGTCGCCTTATATATAATGTTACCAAGGAAATGCAAATTTGTCCCTTTATACATGTCACCACCTTATACAGAATGTTAAACTTGTCACATTATAGCAGCTTGTCTCTAACTGCATCTAAATTATTCATATATTCTAATATTTAAAAATTGTTTGTGTTTCGTTTCAATATTCATCATAGGTGTCAACATTCTCAAAATTTTGTTATATTTGACTACGAGTCAAACTGACACCATGGTTCCAATGAAAGATTTGGGGAGTTATCTCTCCAATCTAGCATTAACTAAACATTGACTCAATTCGTGACCAACCTGTGAATCCAGATAAAAGAAAGCAATCAAAATGATCCTCCACCTACACACCTTGATCTTAACTTCGAGAGCAGTCCTCTGCTTTCCCATGCGCACTCATCCGATCAATTACCGCGCAGACGATCCACCCCTCCCCGTTACCTGTGTCGTCTGCCGTTTGGAAGTGGGTCAGTGACACATTGGACAGGTTACTATAATTATGCCAATTCCTGCTGAGGAATGGGGACATGCGGCTTTGCTCCTCCCTTGATGACTGCTTCTGTTTACTAGTCGGACATTCATCGTTTGAATCTATTTGATCCCGACATTCCCCATTATTCAAGACAGTTCAACATTTCAATGGTTTGCTCAGAATAGAACACGGAGGAAGTAATCCTCCCGAAATTTTCTCGCATACTTCATAAAGTACTTTTGTATTATTACAGGTTTGGCGTTGGTGAACAATAACTATAAAAGAGCCCTGTAAAAATTATCTTTAGTGATTTTTGCTTTCGCGTAATACAAAGGAAGTAGGAGTAATCGACAAAAATTTCAATTCGAGGTTTTGGCGAATCTTCAAGGTTTGATTCTTCTTCCTGAATTCGAAAAACATTTTTTTTTTTTTTTGAAAAGGCCAATCATTCTGTGATAAAGATAACGCAAAAATGCCATACATTCAAAATCGAAAAATGGAATATTTTTTATTAAAATGTGTTCTCAAATTTCCAACCACTATTAAACTTTAATGTTTGTAATCAAGTGGATTTTTTTTTTTCAAATGCAAAAGTTATAATTTTCGCTAGACTGAAGAATGCTTCATTTGAACGAAAATGATATGATTAAAATTTAGTTTCCAATGCTTCTAGGTAAAATATTTTTAACATTGGTACATATAACCTGTTCATATACATTCAAGTTATAAACTGTAAATCTTCCTTATTACATAATGCCTGTTTTTTTTATTTCATTCCATTGAAAAAAGTTTTTGAGGTGATAACTGAGGTATTATAAAACTACAGTGTCCGTTCCCCTCCTTCCTTCCGTCAAAACAATGGGGACAGTATTTTGAATAGATAGTATATGAACGGATCTAGCATAATAATTATAACATTCTAAAAATATTTTCTAACTCCAGAATATTAATATGGTTTTATGGGTAATTAAATATTTTTAATATGGGTATTTATTAATATATATTCAATTTATAAACCATTAAACTTCAATTTGATGTAGAATGCATGTTTTGATTTTTAAAAATTCATTCTATTAAAAAAGAATTGAGGAGATAATGGCGGTATTATAAAACTACAGTGTCTCCAAAATAAAATGGAAATACCTTTTTGAACAGATACTAAATGAACAAATATAGCATAACATATGATAATTCCCACATAAATTACGCAACTAAAATAAATTTAAGGTAACCGACTACGTTCGAAGGAAAATTTTTGAAAAATTGGATTTTTTAAAAACTATTTTTGGTTTTCAGATGTGTTATCAATTATAAACACTATAAATACAAAAACATTATTTGAGAATATAATATACTAGCCGCCTTTGGCGATCAGCTGGTTCGCCATGAGTAATGCGTTCTAAAATTTCCAATTAAATCATATATTTTTTAGCCAAAATTTAAGAAATAGTTAAAGTTAAAAGATTCAGTTATTAGTAGTTAAAGAGTCGTTAACTTTATTCGGAAAAACTTTTTGAGTTTAATGCTCTAATAATTTATCAACCATGCTTCCAAAATATTAAAAAGGTTTTTTTCGGTGATATTGCCAAAATGTTAAATATGTTTTTTAAAGAAAGCGAAAAAGTAAAAAAAATTATTGAATTAATGATACAGATATTGCAAATGATTATAGAAATATGCCATTAAGTCGGAATTTCAATGCATATCCTGTCTAAATTCAATCAGGTTTACTGTAAATAAAGATAATTTATGGAATTAATGATATAAATATTGCAAACTATTTCTTAGAATCCTTTGAATTGCATTTATTTTTATAGAAGATATCACATTTTATATTTATGTTATTTAATCCAGTCACGTGGTGAAAGTTGTATTTCTTTAGATTTGATTTACGATGATAGTTGTTGTTTTTTCATTTGAACTTCCGGCATTGTTTTATTTTATTTTATCCAGTCACGTGCTAAAAAAACATAATTAAAATATTTCTTTAAAAATTCTTTAAAAATAGAAGCTTGAGTTATACATTAAAACACTGATACCATTAGAAAGCTAATTTTTTTAATCTTTAAATTGATGTTAAAATCACGTTTGTCCGATAATAATTTCGGAAGTTATAGCGGAAAAACGTCGAAATTTAGCTTAAAATTTTAGTGAATTTAGTTTTAGTTTTAATTAGAAATTCTAATTAAAAATTCAAAAAAGGGCTCGGAGGTGCACAATCCCGACCTCCAAGGTATACATGTACCAAATTTGGTATTTGTAGGTCCAACGGTCTGTCCTGTAGAGCGCCAACACACACACACACGCACACACACACACATTGAGTTTTATTATAAGTATAGATTTTGAGAAATAGGAAAATTTGTGGTAAATTTTAGTGAAATTTGACCAAAATGATTAACATTCTAAACAAAACTGTAATGCAACGATCGTATTTTTCTTTTTACAAGTTATAGAATACAATGATGAATGAAATGAACCAAAGTCTAAGAAACATTTTGACATGCAAAGAAGTTACGGGTAAAAATAAACGTGTATAAGCATTTTTTCAATAAATTCGCAACTTAATTTTTCTAAAAACACCTATAAATGAAAAAGTATTTCACCTACAATAAAACTTTTGTCTCATTTCATTACCTATATTATTTAAAACACACGCTGAAATTATTATGTAAATACCTCCTTAGTTTTTGGGATAATGGTTCATGTTAATGGTTTATAATTTTTATGAAAATTAAAATTGAAGTGAAAGACAAATTTTAGCTGAAAAATAAATTCTGCTTAAAATTCCTCTGGATAATAGGTTAGACCTTCCTTTTCTAAGAAAAAACAAACTGTTTTGAAAAGTGAAAAGTCTAAATGACAAGAAATAACACTTTTAAAAAAAAATCGCCAATTTTGTCGAGTACCAGTGTTTTTAACTTAGTCGGATACCTTAAACTAATATAGAGTTTAGTCAGTGTTTGGAAGGGCACGTTTGGTTGACTATTCTTATCTAAGTTCAGCCGCTAAGGTTGACTGATGGAATCGTAAACTTCGCTTCATAAGATTAAGTTATTTCCATCATCACTTTCAACTTATTTACTGCGTGCCAGTTACCCAGTAAAGTGAATAGAAAACTTAAATGAGTTATTTAGAAAAAGACAAGAATGAATTTTAAAAAATAGTAGTTAAAAATAAAAATTTATTGTAGATAAATAAAAATTTCGAAATTTTCATTAATTAATAGGATTTCACACTTTTATTAATTCGTCAGTTTTGTGAAACTCTAAAGCCAGTTATTTTTTGTGCATGTAATAGTTATTCAAAATGTTCGTACTAAGGAAGCTTGGATAAATTCAAAATCACAAGCAACAAAATGAAGAGAATAATAATAATAATAATAAATGTTTTAATGAAATCTACGATCGCAAATTTCAAATTATTATGTAAGAACATTACTATTTTTTGTCTTGATTAATTTAAATCATTAACCAGTTTAAACCATAATCACAAGAGTTTTATTTATCTCTCTCTTTATATATATATGTGTGTGTGTGTTTGTGAGTGTGATGGGTTTTAATGCATCAGTCCACTGGTTTAGATAATTCGTTTATTGAATGATTTATACAAATGAAGTTTCATTGATGATGAATTAATTGCGATGTCATGGAGATTAACAGTAGATATGTTCAGTTGCTCTTTTCCACTTATGCGTGGCACCTTGCGTAATACTTTTATTAAAATTGTTAATAAAAGTGAATGAAGTTTCTTGAACATATAAAAATTAAGTTCCGAAAAAAAACCATTCTATGAAAATACTAGCTATGATGTCATAGTTCTATGTCAACCTTTTTAAAACGCATCTGCTGTCACAGAAGCATATGTAAAAATAAACCAATACTGGTAAAAACATGGGAAACCTTTTAAAAATACATCTGCTTTCAAACAAGCATGCATAATAATAATGCAAAACTGGTAAAAGCAGGTAAAAAATATATGCGCTTAAAATATGATGAAGCCCTTTATGCTTTATTCATTGCCTAAGCGATTTTGAGCTTCAATCTTTTGTTGCCTTCAATTATTCAAAACTTCCTAACGAAAACAGAATCATGTTTTCACATAATAATAAAAAATATTACAAAATGTTAAAAAAAAGCGAAAGATAAAAAAAAAATTACGATTTTTGTTCTAGTAATTTAATAAAGAAATTTAATTTATTCAATACCTAATTTTAGTTCACATTCTCACTATATATAATTATTTATAAATCTTGTTCAAATTTTCAATCGTTAATAAAATACTTTTTATTCATCCACTCAAGTTCAAATACATTTTTTTAAGTTTGTAGTAGATGATGTGAACACAATATTTTTTTCAAATATTGATTCATTCATTAAATTTAATTCATTTTGAATACTTTAAATAGAGATTTAGCAATTTGTAATGAAAATTGAAATCGACAGGCAGTAGCTTAATCGGTAAAATGCAAGAAGTTCAGTATTTTTCACTTGAAGATGAAGAATGCAAGTTCAGTTCTTGAGAAAATCGATAATTTTTTGATAAATTAATTAATTTATGAGAGAAAAAAATTCTTTTATGTAAGATATTTAGCAGGATATTAATTTAGGAATAAATACCGCCAGTGGCTTAACGTGTAGATCGCTGGAAAAAAATTCTTTTGTCTCTTAATATTGTGATTATGTCATTTGTATATATATATTTATATTAATTGTAATTATTTAATAAAAAGCAGCGAAAATAAAAATGTTCTTTGTTGACCTTAGGAATTGACTTAAATTTTATATATATATATTACTTGTTTATCTAGTATTACATAGCATATTTATCAAATATTCAAAATAATTACTTTTTTTGAATGAGGAAGAAACAATACATATAAAGCATACATATATGATATAAGGAGTATAAATATAAATACATATAAATATAAATATGTAAAATATATAAATGACATTTTAATTTTTTTTAAATTAGAGTAGAATACTTTTAAAGATGATTTCTCTTTTAGACTTTTATAATATATAATTGCAAATGTTATCAGATCTTGATAAAAAAAATATAGCTCAGATTTACTACAAAGTAATGCCGATTGCAGTGATTTAATATTTAATTTAATTAGTCGATTATAATTTAAAGTATTAATCCATTAATCGATTTATTCTTCAAATTATTAAAGCAGTGCAATTTTTTCGGAAGTACACAAGGCTAAGTAATTTCAAAGTGGTAGAGAAATGAGATATTGATTAATAAATTCTATTTTACAAAGTTGAAGTAAGATTTTTTAAAAAAAAAACGGTATTTAATAAAATATTTAGTAATGTAAGAACTTATAAATCAACTTATAAAATTTAAAAAAAAAACATCCTCAACAACAAATCACAAGAAATTCTTTATTTTACACTGAAGTGGTTACATCAACATTCATAAGGAAAAAAAGCTGAACATTTAAATATACTTCTTATCAATTTTTATAGAAAATGGGTGTTCAGAAAAAATGTTTAATTATTTAAAAGTCACACTATAAGCAATATTTTAAAATTCCTACTTAGTGCACGAACTTTACCTTTAACCTTAAACATAAGAATTAACATTGATTTCAGAAACTAATTCAAAATGAACATATTTGCAAAAAAAGTTGCATACTTGTAAAAAATTATTCCAATCTCTATTATTTATTTTGGAAGACAAGTTTATAAGGTTTAGTTCATACTATAATAAATACTATTAGAATTATTACCAACATCTTATGTATAACAAATAACAGAAATTTATGAATGAAATGAAGCGGAGTTTCACGGATTCGATTTTTTTCATTTATAATTTGTTGGTAATTTCATTTTTTTTCTTTGTATTTTTTTCTCAGGTTAAAATATCGTCTATAACTCAACAATATGATAAATTCAAAATCAAAGTTGAAAATTTAAATGGTTTTAAAATTTAAAGTTAAATAGTCAGTACTTTGTACTAAATTTACAGTTAAATAGTCAGTACTTTGTACTAAA
>JAPMOQ010038084.1:1918336-2005571 GCA_026543055.1 Argiope trifasciata | reverse complement strand
ATGAAGAACAGCCCCGAGCAGTCACCTGTACAGATGCAAATGCTGTTGCCAGGATTGGGCAAGGCAACAATCCGTGACTTCGACTGCCCAAGGAAGCTGTCCTCTGCAATAGCTCGGCTACGTACTGGACATTTCAAAGGATGAAGATATCACCAACTGGCATTAAATCCTATCCCAACTGCAAGCACTGTCCTCAGTCCCAACTGACTCCAGAACATGTTTTTAACTGTCAAGCTAATATCCGCTCCCTCTTCCTCCTTGGGACAACACCAATTGAGATCCTCCACGGCCATCGGGTTCCAGAACTGACAGATCTCATCACTAAGTTTTGGGGGGGAATATAGAATTTATTTGCACCTTTATAGACACGACAACATCAATCTGCGTTTTAGATTCATTTTTTTCACGCCTATTAAAACAAAAAAAAATTTATACAAAGTTACACTTGCAGCTACAAAGTCTGATAACAAACTTAGTATATTCACTCATTGGGCTTTTAAATTATGGCGTTTATATGTTTCTGAAAATGCAGACTGACAGATGGTCAACCACTCATTGGGTTGTACTCAAAATTTGACAGGTGTCTATATTATAGATGTCAAATCTGTAAATAGAAATTTATCCATCTAGTATTTGTTTTATAGTTATTATATTCGAAAAGCCGGACAGGAATAATTTCTATGAACTTATTTTACTCGAAAGTTTGATAGAAATAAGCAAATTTGTTGTAATGATAGTATACCAAATGTCAACGATTTAGACCCAGGTGTCTTTTGAAGAAATAGAAAATGGTACAAAGATCAGATACTAAATTTAATCCATCTAGCTTAAAGCATTTTTGAATCATCTTTGCCACAGATAGACAGAAAGCACATACATTTTCCAAAAATGCTTTTTCCGAACTCAGAGAGATATAAAACATGTAAATTCGTCAAAACCGCGAGTTGGAATTCTTTGATGATTACTCTACTTTCTCTACACTATGTATACGAGAAAGTATATATAATGTAAAGAAATTTAGCCAGCCCCTGATCAAACATGCCTTTAAACTGCAACTTAATAATCTTGAAGAGTTTTGAGATTATAAAGCACCACTGAGCAATTTCATCTCAAAGTAGCTTTTGAACTTTGAATTTCTTTTTTACTTTCACAATTTTTATTTCGTGCTTAATTAATGGTAGCCAAATTTCAATTGCACTATTAGATTTTGCAGTATACCCATTTAAAATGCAAACCTTAATCATAGGCAGTTTGCATGTTAAGTATACATTGACGATGTTGAAGGTATTTAGCTCCAAGTTGGCCTGAGCAATCATTGATTTAATATAAACAGTGCTTCCATTTCCTTTTTTTTAATTGTAAATTTGAATCATGTTTGAAAAAGAAAATTGTAAAATAGTTTTAATGAGAACAAAGACTTCCGGATTCACCATTGAATTTCCATATTGTTTTATGACCGTGACCGAAGTCTATTTTAAACATTGTCATTATATAAAAAGTAATGAGTATCTCTTATATAGTTGGGTTGAACCATTAAACATAGAATGTTAAAAAAAATTTTGAATCGATCTCTGTCGCTAATAGGAATCAGATGTTTTATTTGGATTTTCAGAGATTCGAACTCATTTTTTTTAATTCAAAATAATACTATTTTAACCACTTCCATTTTATTAACATACTAGCTAAAGAAAATGGGATTTTAGTAAATACACAGAGTTGATAGAATTTTAGGAAAAAAGAAAAAGACTGAGTGGTTCAAAATTCTTTAATAAACTTCAAAGCAGATACAGAGCATGAATATGAAAATATTTACTTAGAAGAGCATAAATGGAAATCAGCATCAAAATGCAAAACTTTCCGAGTTCTTTATTAGGCAAAATTTAGTAGTAGCTGTTAATCTTTGAAAAATTATGTCATGGTAAGGTTTTTCCTTCTCTTTGTTAATTTGTATTCTTAATAATTTAAATGTTAATTTTTCTTGCTCAGTCAAACTAATATATTTAAAAATTTATGCTCAACATATATATTATTTATGCCATTAACTGCCCATTTTAGCCAAGTGAAAAGAATGATTCCGAAGACTGGGCTCTTTAAAAAAAAACCCCACTTCTTTATAGTTTTTCAAAAGGACCTCTCTATCTTTTTACGGAATACATTTCTATATCGTTACATTTTGGTAATATTAAAAAAGAAACAAGTACTCATATATGACAGTTATATCCTTCGACTCCAGGTTGGGCATCTTGAACAAGATTGGTTGTCCTAGTCATGTGACTCACTGACATTTGCTCATTGCCACGAAAAGATTGTTTCGAACCTATTTTAGATCAACTTTAAATTTACATAAAATAATGTAAAGTGTTCACAAACTATTTGGGCAGTTTCATAACTGAACAGAATGTTAACACATTGCCTGCCGGATTATGCGTCTGCGCGCTACAGATAATATGCAATTGTTCCAAGCAATCTATCTTATCGGTTGATCCCTTTTATATAGTTGAGAGATAAGTTACTATACTATAGTTAAGTTAATACTATAGTTAATAGATACTATAGTTAAGAGATAACAAAGAAAGAGGCATATAACTAGATAAATGAACTAAATACTTGCTGTGAATCGTGACAGCGAACGTGAAAATAGTAATATACCATAGCAATGACTTATTTGCAGTGCTCTATTTTCATGTACAGATCTTTATTCTAACTTCATTTTGTACACTTAACATCTGCCTAGTATTTTAGAAGTGACTAAGATTACTTAATAAAAAGAGCATTGAAACAACTATTCAATTAACAAGTAATACAAAAGAATCGATTCAATTCCTACTTAGGTCAATAAAGAAACCTTTTTATTTTCGTTACTTTTTATTAAATAATTATCAAAAAATGTACTAGGTGTTAAAAAATTATTGATTTTCACAGGATTTGAGCTCGCATTCTTCACCTCACTTGAAAATTATTGAATTATTTTGATTACTTTTTATTAAATAAAATTTTGGTTTGGGTTACTTTTTATTCAATAATTTTCAAAAATATTACTAATTATCAGAAAGATTATTAATTTTTGCAAGATTTGAGCTAGAAATTCTCACCTTCACGTGAAAATTACTGAAATCCTTGCATTTTATCGATTGAGCTACGGCCTATTCATTTCAATCTTCATTAAAAACTACTAAAACTCTATTTAAAGTATTAAAAATAAATTTAATTGAATTAAAGAGGGAATATTTGAAAAAAACTGTATTGACATCGAGTGTCATCAACTACAAGTGTTTAAAAAAAATGTACTTGAACTGGAGTGAATAAATAAAAAGTATTTTATTAACGATTGAAAATTTGAACAAGATATATAAATAAAGAGAGAGAGAGAGAACTAATAACAGGAATAAAAAAAACCGCATTATCAAACTTTTAAAAAATTATTTACTGATTTCCAAAACAATTTTCAAAATTTTATTTGAAAATAAAATCAAACAAACAGGATGGTCAGAAGTCATAAATCAAAATTTATTACTTCTCTAAAGGGACACCTATGAACCATTACGGACAATCTCAGTTGTCCATATGCAAATAAAAGCCACCCACTCACACATTTCGAAAAAGGGCCCTGTTATCATTCTTAAGAGGCAATCACTCTAAGCGTTCCATTTACACTACCGTGACCCTAACTTCCCGTCCAAACCGAACACGGCCTGCACGCACAGAACTCCCCCAATCATCCTACTTAATTATCTTCGGGAAAAACGAGGCGCGCATTCCGGGCGACTAAAACCATCCTAGCAAAAAGCAGATGATCCGTTCCGCGCCACTGGGCCAGCAGTTCGTTCACTTCCGCAAAGGCCCCGGGGCCGACACTTCAAGAGCAGAGCCTCGTCTTTATTATTATCATCTTTTCGGTTGTGGAAGTTATTTGCTACAGTTTATGTACAGTGTTCCTTGCCCGCTTGCCAGCTCTGTTCTCCACTTTAGAGAGTTTTGTCGAGAATTCTTATTAAGAATTCTATATGCGCCCGTTTGGTATGTGTTTGCACTACGTGAGTTCAAAGCAAAGATTCTTTTTTTGCCAGTTAGAGTTTAGATGTGCTGTTGTGCGGTCGTAGTGAATCGTTTGGTCAACTGTCAAATTGGAATTGTAGTGATTTTTTTAAGCAAACAATTTGAAGATTTCTAAAATACATTTTATATTCAAGGATTATTTGCTATAGTTTGTGTACAATATCTACAATATCTTTCACTTTAAAAAGGTTTTGTATGGAGATCGTTTAAAGAATTCTAAAAATTTTGTATGCTTCCAGGTTTGGCTAAGAGATTGAATTTTTTTCCCAATTAGATGCTTGCTGGATGTGCTGTTGTGCAATGGAATGAATCATTTATCGAATGGACGATTTTTTTAAAACAAATCGATTGATTTGAAGATTCCTAGTGTATTTTATTCCGTAGAAGTTATTTTCTGCCAGAATTTTGCAACGAATTCTCATCAGCGGATTCTGAAACATTTACATGGCTTGCCTTATATCTCCCTATAAGTTTGAAGATTTTTCAGCTAAATTTAAATGGTGATTGTTTAAAAATTTGATGACAATTGGAATCATTGTTTTGATTATTCCTTGCTTTGCGATGAAAAAAGTGCGTTGAAATCAATTCCGAAATTATATATATAAAAAAAGCAAAGAAAAAGTGAAATTTTTGGTAATCATCTTATTCATCTTCGATTGCAGATCTGATTTGTTTTTGTGAAATCTTTTCAGTTGTGACCTTATAGCCACATAGTTTATACAATTAAGAAAAATTGGTCTGTAATAATTGATGTTGATATAGTGGCGTTAGAGTTCGTTGTTAAAGAAGAAACGAAACTATAATTCAAATTTCAGCTGAATTAAAGATAATCAGACATAATATGAACCTTCGGCGAAATATTGCCTATGATAACAATTTTAAGGAGGCAAATTCAGTTACATTTCAGGGAACTGATTTTAAATGCTACCTGATTATTACTTTTTTGGCACTTTCAAGTAAGATTTTATCATAGATTTTGTTGCCATTAAATAGGTACTACGAAAAAATCATCTTGTGCGATATTTATGAATATATAGTTTACGGTTTGTGTGAGGAAATATCTTTATGAAATTAACTGCTATATCTCTTACAAAAATTAAAAAACTCTCTTTTGGCAACATCTTTGAAATAATTGGATCAGATGTCTACATTATTCGTAACAATGTAATTAAAACACCAAAATGGGCTTTTCAAGCATTTGAATCATAGAGAATTTGTTTAAATTTACAGAATTTGTTTAAATTATTTGTTTAAATTTAAATCTAACGATACAGTTTCATAAATGATGAACTTGCTGAAATTTTCAAAGACAATTGTGAAATGCTATTTTGTGTTACAGCGACTGAAAGCATTGATTAAAATGAAAAATAAGCACACGATTTCTTGAAGGATCAAATAAGTGAAAATATTGAATATTTAGTTTAATTATCTTTAAATATGTGCTGTCGGAAAATTTGACACGACTTCAAAGAAATAATCTGTGTAATTTAGGAAAATACCATCCTGTAAAAAGAAAAAAAACTAGGTAAGTTTAATTATTTTTTGTTCCATGATTTTAATTGGTTATTCAGGAATTATTTAATGTGGAGAATTTGAAATAGATTAGGTATTTTGCAATTTTAATAATGATATTTTTCACAATGTTATAAAATTTCATATTTTGACTCTTATCATACAAGCCGAAGATAAATCCTGTCAAGGAAAAAATTTAAATGAGAAAAAAAAATGCTCTCGTGATTTTATGAGTCAACTTAATTATGAAAATTTTCTAATAAATACTTAAAATATTTTGTAATGATAAAACAATCAATAAATTTTTTTTTTAATTTTAAAGAGCAAAATATGTAATAAATATTTTAAATACACTGAAGGAAGAAAGTATTCAATAAATATTTTAAATAACCAGCAAAAATAAAATATTCAATTGAATGCTTTAAATGTCCAAAGAACAAATAGTACATTGATTATTTTAAATGCCTTAGAAATAAATATAATTAAAATGCACATGAAATTTAAAGCATTAATTTCAATAAGTACTTAAAATGTTTTGTAATAATAAAATGTTCAAGAAATATTTTAAATTTTAAAGAGCAACAAATATTTCATATACAATGTAGGAACAAAGTATTTAATAAATATTTTAAAAAATAAACAAAAACAAAATATGTAGCTGAGAACTTTAAATGTCCAAAAACTGTTTTAAATACCTTATAAGAAACATTTTTCAATAAATATTTTAAATATTCTTTAAAAACAAAGTCTACATTTTATATTTTAAGTTAATGCGAGAACAGACCATTTAATAAATGTTTTAAATATTTCATGAGAATATATTATTAAGTACTCTGTAATGCCAAATTATATATTTTGTAAACTATTCTAGAAAATTTCCTAATCGAAAAGATTTAACCCAATATATTTTTTTTCTTTCAAAAATACCTATGAATCAGAATATTTGCAATATTTTAATTTCACTATTTTGAACTTTTTTTAAATTTTAAAGCACAATATAATTCACATTCTATTATGTTCACCATTATATTGTATTATTATTCACCGCCATATTATTATTACATTAATACAAGTATTTATTATTAATATTCTATTATTATTATCCACTATAATGTAGTATTATATTCCAGTGTTCATTCACATTATTACATAGTTTCCATTTTCCTTCATGTAAAAATATAACTTTCTTCTATTAAATAATCATTCCGAGAAATAAACTAGACTTTTCCAAAAAGAAAACTCTCAACCAGTTTTTCTTCTTTTAAAATTTATTATTAATTTTTGTCAAAATAACCAATAAATAAATAAATTCATTTATTATTTTTAGAATAGAATAACAACAGGCCTCTAAATATCAACAACAAAAGAATTATCTGCAATAATTTCATTTCACGAGACTAATTAAAGTAAAATAAATGAAAATATTAAAAATCTGTGACGTTAATGGCAACAGTATGATAAAAATATCTTTGTAAATATACCCCTTTATCTTATAAATTAACTGTAACTTTTTCACTCCTATGAGATAACAACCTTTGTTGATATATCTCTCACTGTTTATATTCAAGTACTTACATGTAATCACAGTACAGTGCAAAATATCGGTAGTACGTTTACATTTTTCTGTGGATTTTTTTTCTTATAGATTTGCCCCGAAACAATGTATCAAAAAGGCTTGCCAAATTTCACCCAAATAGTTTATTGCATCTTTGACTTATTCTGATACAAAGGCAGATAAATATAATTTAAAATTGATTTTTCTTTATGAATTTAAACTGAAACAATGTGCCAAAATTAAATGATAAATTTCATCTAAATAGTTGCCAACGTTTTTACTTATCGCAATAAAAAGAAAGAAACATATGCTAGAATAATTTAAAGTGATTTTATTTGAAATAAATTTATTTAAAATATTGAAATTTATCAATATTTAATGCATAATAATTATAAACTGCCATATTGCCATAAAATTTCAACACGCCACATGTATGATAAAAATTCGTTCAAAACGTATTTCAGGCAAACTATCAAATCATATCCGGAAAGTATTTACTTCGTTGCAAAAAAAAAAAAAAAAGAATTTTAAAAATGTATTTATTTTAAAAATTAGATTAAAAATTTCTATTATTTATTTATTTATTAAAAAGTAATTTTTAAATTTCTCAACATTTTGATAAGCCTAACTAAACAAACTATAAGCCTTTTATCCTCAATGTCGGTGTATTTTTTTGCAAAAATTCTATTTTTACATCAATTTGTAATTTAGAAAATAAGTTTTTCACATATATGAGATCTATTTCGGCTCAAATTTTCTCTAGTTTTATACATTTTTAAAAAAGTATTTTTAATATTCTTTAAAAAATACTTTTTATTGTTTTAATTATTGGATTTGCTTAATACAAGCTGTAACAATGTTAAACACATTGTGCGTTTGCTATTATTATTATGTAATAAAGAAGAATTTAAAAAATAAAATACTATGCAAGGATTAAGCCTAATATTAACATGCTTTGATATTTCAAACTAGAAGTTCGAAATCTCTTAAAATTAATTTTCAAGGTTGGTTGCAATATTTCTGTATGTAAATTATAGATTAATAAATAAGAAGATTAGCATAGTATCTGTGGGAATATTGTTATTTGATTTCATTTCATCCGCCAGATTTGTATTTGTTTTTCCTTACCGGAATAATTAGATAATGTAGACCAACTGTTTCATCTATTTTTTTTAGTTGAATTAATCTCTAGTTTGAATTATTCTACAATATCACGAACGAGGAAAAAATAAGAAAAGGGCTCGAATGATAGATATTAATTTTTAATTTACAAATATGTATGCATTTTTTTTTTCGAATTAACTATTAATAAATTCGTTTAGTTTTATTTTTATTTTAACTCTGCATTTAGAAATAAAATGACTTAGAATATTTTTAATATTTTGCAGAGCAAGGTAGCAATTATTAGTGTAAATATTTTTTTTATTTATTCAATGAAATTAATAAAGAATTTGAAGCAACTTTTAATAATTATATTTTACTTTCAATTTGGTCTTTCTGTAATTTTTTAATCTAATTGCTTACCAAATAATTTATTCATGAATCTAAAAATAAAAACTACAACTCAATAGATGAGCAAAAACATCAAAATTTAAAATGTTATTATAGATATATTAAATTATATTTATTTTATCACCAAGAAATCATCAAGTGTGTCGGATTAATTTAAGTACTAGAAAGAGCAAATTTTGCTCAGCATTTTCTTGTCTTCGCAATATTGTGTGTGTGTTTTTGGAGCAAATATTTAGATACAAATCCTATACTGATTACATATGGAATATTTTTTTCAATCATACGAACTGATCATAAAAACGGAAAAACAAAATCATGACTACACTTCGTTTGCCATGCTATTCGAATTGGTTAACACACTAATTGCTTTGTTCTGTTGGATGCCAAGCGAACTTATTTGTATTGGAGTAATGTCATAATGCGCCATCTCTCGAAATTATCATGAGACGATTATGTAGCAACCACGTTAGTACAGAAAAGGGGATGCAGCATCTTCTGAGAGCAAAGGCACCTGAGCACCCGAGGGCAGAAGTCAGACTTTTAGCTCACATAAGGATGGCACTCACACTGGCCTAGAGGTGGCGTGTTTTCCTCGTGATCTAGGTTTCCCCGGTTTGGGCATGGGTGTTCTTCTATGTGTTCTATCTGTGAGATGCGTGTATGAGCCCCCCTGTAAAAAGGGGTTGTGCAAGCGAATGTGTGTGTCATCTTCATATGAGCTAGAAGTAAAACTTCTGCCCTCTGGGTGTTCAGGGGTATTTACCCTCAGAAGCTACTGCACTCGTTTTTCGTGGAAATACGGACACGACATCATCATCACTACTCCCACATTTGCTAGCACAATCCTTTTTCACAGTAGAGCCTTTTCACACACATCGCAGAGAGAATACAGCGTGAATAACAACCATGCCCAAACCAGGACTTGAACCCAGTATGCCTAGATCACGGGAAAGACGAGCTACCACCTAGACCAGAAAGCCGGCAAAAAAATTTCATGCACCAGTTGACCACCGTCCTATAGAAACACAGCGAGTTCTACAAAAATCTTCGAGATGGCGCTATATGACATCGTCAGCATGAAAGTACACAGAAAAAAGACCAAATGTTATTAATTTGTATGTGTGTGTCAAATCGCCATTTTTCAAGAAAGGCACTTCCATAGATAAACTTAAAAGGCAAAAACCTATCTAAATATAAAATTTGATCCAAATCATTAGAGTCGTTTCCGTGATGCACGAAATAAATTTATATATGCATACAAGAATTGCTTGTTCAAAGTTATAAGACTTTGGAACCGATAGTTCATTTTCATTAAATTTGGCCTCACAATGCAGCTTAAGGTTGTTGTTTTTTTAATTTTTTATTATTTATACTCCTGTCTATAGACTTCGATCTTTTATTATTATCTTAGAATTTAATAAATGAGTTTCTTTAAAATTCTTCGTGTACTCGAAATTTTATGTGCTGCCAAAGTTGATGCAAAGTTTTTATATTTTCATAACTAAATTATGAGTTAATAAATTTAATTAAACTTTAATTAGATATGAATGAAGTCATCAGTTAGGAAATATTAAAATGAAAAGGATTTAAGGATTCTATAACATTTGCAATGAATTATGAAATATAAGAAATCCTATAAAGCAAAGACAAATAAATAAGAATGATAAAAAACTTAACCAGCTTTATGATTATTTTAGAAATTAGATTTCCTTAGTTAAAAAAATATAAGAATCAAAACGAAATCATAAAATTCCGATTTACTGAAAATAAAATAATTGCAATAAAAAATTAATCCATGTGACAATCTGAAATACAAGTTAGAAAAAGTTTGTTTAATCAAACACACACAAAGAATATTCTTAATCATTCAGAAAAATAGCCCTCGTGTTGCTTTAAACGGGACGTTAATATAACTAAACTAAACTAAACTAAACCTAATCATTCAGCATCAATTGAAATATATTATAAAACGAGATTTTAATTTCAAATTAACTTTAAAATATCGATCCTCCCTACATACTTTTATGATTTTATTTTAAAAATTTCTACTTTTTATTATTTTAATGCAAATGCATTTTTAAAATGTATCTAAACGACAAGTCATTCGCCGAAGATGGTCTCATAATACGTTTCCATCATGTTTTCTAATAAAAGTATTAACCCTCTTTCCCGGCATAAATTGTGGATCTTAGTTAAGACCGTGTATGGGTTGCAGGGCATTAAGAGACTACACTCTGAAATATAATTCTTTGATGAAAATATAACATTTTTACTAAATCAGTCTTGCGAATCTATCTTTGGCGAATTTTTTTTTTGGCATGCAGTTGATACAGGCAGCAAAAAATCAAATTTGTATTTTGAACGCATTTTTTCCGGGTCGATTTAAAACAAAATTTGAAATAGAGTTACAACTGTAGTCATAAGATTACATACCAAATTTCATGTACTTAAGTCTGCGTTTATTCAGATACAGTCTTTATATTTGTGAGTAAACAGATACCGGCAGATGGTCAACTTTATGATGAGTTTATGTTCAAAATTTTAAAACATACTTTATTTTAGATGCTAAATATGTATATTAAATTTTATCAATCAAGGTTTTTTTAAAAAAACTTTTTGAGCTATCATATTAGTTTATATTTTGATAGGCGGACAGACTGACTTCCTTAAAATAGATTTTGTTCAAAATTTAGTAGAAAGCCTTGAAATCGAAGAACTTGGAGTATATACCAAATTTCATTCGTTCAGTTTAAAACCTTTTAGAGACGAGTAGGCCTGATGGTAAGGTCTAAGCTTCGGAAACGGAGGGCTTCAGGTTCGAAACCCAATTCTACCATAAAACCAGCATATAAGCATTCTGGAGCATGATAAATCCATCGGGATCAAATGTCCTCCCTCTGGTGTGATGCGGAACTTTAGTGTATGTAGGTGCCGTCTTTGTGATTTGACCACGGTTCGAAATTACGCGGTTCGTCCCAAAATAGCTCTAGAGTCCTTCTAATCATTAATATTATATAATCATTAATATAACTAAACTAATTGAGATATTTTTTTGGTTATTATGTTCATAGATGGGTAGACAGATAAGCGTAATTCCAAAATAAGTTTTTAGTGCCCCAAAATAGCCCGAACCATCAAAATTCAATTAATTTTTTGATGATTGCAATACTATTATTTGCATACTTCGCATACTAGAATGAAAAAAAATGGTCCATAATAAATTATATTCATCGTGCAAGACAGAAGTCACATCACACACAAAGAAACACAGAAAAACAGTACAAAATATTAAACGAGGATTATTGATTTGTGCTAAATGTGATAGTCAGCCATTTTTTTGGAAATTATGAACAACTTTATTCAAATTATTTTTTTATTCTTTTTAAAGTAAACTTGCCCTACATTCAGTTACATCAATACTAAAATTCAACTAATATAGTGTCGAAAAAACAATGATATGGCGCACAGGGTTGCGAAATTTCAACTCAATAACATCATTTGATTAAATTAATTTAAGCACAACTATGCAGTTACGATAAGAAGCTCCTCGTAAACTTTTATGCTTTGTGAGGCCTCGTTCATCATTCGTGGTTGATTTGCGGATTCACTTGAAAGGCGTCGTGTGGCTTCACAATAACTGAGCAAGCAAGTCGGCTTTCTTCCGGCAAAAAAAGAATAGAAAAGAAAAATCATGAACTTGAAGAGGAGATAATTTTATGCTTGGGATATTTTTTCTAGCACTCTTCATCAAAGAAACGGAACTATATCGTTCCAGACCTTGTTACTCTGAATCTTCGTTTAGCTTTCCAGTCGGTTCCTTCAAAGGAAATTTTGCTGGGAAAAAGTACCAATTTGTAAATAACGTGCGTAAAGAGCGTGATTCGAAAGGCTTGGGAAACGTTCTGTCGGAAAAGTTCGAAAAGAGATTTGGTTCTTCAGTAGGAAATGTCTGCCAAGCATTTTGCGTTCTTTGCCACGTGATATATACTAAAAAGATTACTTTTTTTTAAACTCAAGTCTTGTGCAATGGCTAGAGAGAGGAGAGAGAAAAAACTTTCCAAGAGGTATTGTCTTTCCAAGAGGTTTAAAGTGTTCATCTGGGAAACAAAGAAGAAGGAATAAATTAGTTTTGCGACTAAACATCGGACTCTAAATGTTGAAGATGGTCACCATAGAGGGCTGCTCTCCAATAAGTAGATGGAAAAGAAGATTAAATAATACACCATATAAAATTTTTAAGACAGGTTTTAGAGAATATAGACATTGAGCATTATAGGACACATGATATATGCTAAGAAGATCAAATTTTAAGAAATTTAATCCTCAAAAATTATTTAAAAGAGGGAATAAATAATTCAATTGGAACATACTGTAGCAAACTAATTTTTACATTAAATATGAGTTTGTAAGTACAAACTGTGTTCGTTATGAATGTTTGTTTGTCTTTGAATTAATTAAAAGAAGCAAATATGCCAATAAAGTATTCAAGGTAATTTTCAGAGGTTATCACTAAGGACCGCACGATGTATGCTAAGAGAACCAAAGGTTGTCTTTCAATTATCGAAAATGCGTGGAAAGATTTAAGAAATAGAGTGGAAACAGACCTATAGAAATCAGTTAATTTTACAATTAAATATGAGGCGTAAATGCAGAGTATTTTCTTCATGAAGGTTTTTTGCTAGTGAATTAATTAAAAGAAGTGGGTATACTAAATAAGGTATTCAATACAGGTTTCAGAGAATATATAAATTGTTGATTAAAGACCACATTATATATGCTAAGATTACCAAATTTTAAGAATTCCTATTCTTAAAAATAGTCGAAAGGAAAAGATAGAGAAATCAATCAGAAACAAACATGCAGACTCTACTATTATATATAGGGAGTTTATATTCAAAAATTCAGAATATGTTTACATTAAAGGTTATTTACCATTGAATTAAGTAAAAAAAATATACCAAATACCAAGCTGAAGACAGATTTCAATGAATTCTAACATCGTGGGTTAGTACTATCTATATATACTAAGAGCATCAGAATTTTAAAAACTCCAATCAGGTGTTTATAGAAACAAGTTAATTTTACGATAAAACACGAGATAGTAAATGCAGAGTATTTACATAACAAGGCTATTTGAGAGTGATTGAATCCTTTCAACACAAATTTTTGCGTGTTTAAAAATTACAAATCCCATTTAAAAATGATTCTTTCTACATTAACCCATGTAAGTATAGAATTTGTTTACTTAACAGGAAATTCTGAACGGGATTTTTATACCTGTCAGGGTAGAAAGGAATATATAAAAGACACGGATATACCTAATAAAGCGTTTAGGATGGGTTTAGTTGAATATAAATTTGTAATGACACAATTCAGGAGATAACCAAATTATAATAAGTGCGTTGCTTGTCTCTTGCTGGAAGGGCGCAGAATCAACAATAAATCAATAGAGAAATTAAATAGTTAACTAAGTGTTTAATAAACGTCTCAATTAAAGCTGCACAAGCTTAATAAGCTTCATATCAAATAATAATCAGTTTAAAAATTAGGCATACAAAATGCATATTTACATGACAGATTAATGAAAAAATGCTTCATGCCAAAGATCTATATTTGTAACTATTGTGCGTCATTGCCATGCAAGACATTTGCATTCTTCCCGAATTTCAACAATTTTATACTGTAAAGGAAGATAATCTCTTTCTTAGAGAATATACCAAAAAAAATGTTTTTTGTTTTTTTGAATACCGAAACAATTTTGGGAATGGTAAATTTTTTCAACATTACCCAATTTAATTAAATAATTAAATGTCATTAATCTTTTACTGATATGAACTACTTTAGTATAGATTAACAGCCTGTACTATATATATTATAAATTAGATTAAAAGTAAGAATTTAATTTTTAAAAATCCTCCACAGTGGATTTTTAAAATTCCCCAAATTTTCTCGTGTTCCCTTTAAGATGCTATTACAGCTCGTAATTATTCAAGTATAATAGTTACGAAATATAAAATCCTTTTGCTTGAATTTGGCAATTATAAAAACTCTACAGGGCAAATCTTGAAGAGCGTTTTGCTATATAATTCCTGGAATGCAAAAATGTTTCCAAAAATCAAATTTCGATTCCAGTCATGTTTTTCCTAGCTTATGGATACAAAAATTTGACAAAAATCCTGTTCCAAATTTGATATATTTAATTCACTGCGTTTTTGAATCATCGCGTTAATATTTTTCTGAAAGTACAAACCGACAGACTGACAACCCCTTTTTTGATTTTGATTAAAATTTGGTGGACATCCATATTACAGATTTTAAATCTATGTATCGAATATCATCTACTAGATTTTTTTTGTTTTGAAAGTCATCGTACTAACTTATATTCCAACAGGTGGAAAGACATACTTTCTTTGAAAGGATTTTGCTCAAAATCTATTAGAAATTTAAAAATCTGGTGTAAAAATCGCAAACCAAATTTCACCCATCTAACACAAAGCACTTTTGAATTATCGTTGTCATATACAGACAGACAGCTTCTAAAAATGTGTTTTTCCGATTAAGGGAGGACTAAAACGTGTTGATTCGTCAAAATTTTGAATTCGAAATTTCTATTGATTATTACACTTTCTCTTATAGCTCGGATACACGAAAATAATAAGTCGTTTCGAGATTTTTTGATTTGAAACAATGATTAAAGAATTGTCTTGCCCAACGTCTGGCTTCCAAGCAAAAATAGGAAAAGTATAAGAAATCCACAGTGCCAAGTGTTTAAAAAATAATATGTTTCTCAGTGTTAATTTTTTTTTTTTTTTTTTTTTGCCTTTTCACGTTATTTGGCTTAAAATTACCAAATTTTCTAAATTTTAATTCAGAACGCAATTAAGAAAAAATAAAGCGTAGGAAAAAAAATTTGAATTTAAAACAAAACCCAAACGAAATGCATTTCAAAATAATCAAATTAATTAAATTATTAACTTCAAAATGGAGTATTAACCCAACTGAACTAAATTAGACTGAAATAAATGGCTATAAATAAATTACAGTTACAGTCTTAGTCATTAGACCATTAGCACTGTTTCATGCTTTTGTGTAAGGCTAGTCACTATTGTGTTACAATAAAAAAGTTCAGTTTAGACCGTTTTAGCTGCACATTACAGTAAGCAGCTATCACTGTTATCGACTCCAATAATTCCTTACTAGATGGATAGAAATGGCTGATTAAAAATTTTAAAGGAAGATTTAGACTCTTAGTCTCCAACCCCAAGTGCACAGCAATTTTTTTCCTTCTACTAAATGTACAATCGTAATTATAGATAAATCCTCGAAATATTAAAAAAATATTTGAAATTAATAAAAAAATTGAGTATAAGATATTGATTTTTATAAATAAATAATTGATTTTTAATATTTGTTAAATAAGCTTCTTCATAAAAACAACTATCCAATTTCAAGCAAAATGAGTAATTAAAAATATTTTATTTAAAAAATTGTCAAAATTTATTGAAACGATTAAAATCTGAACGGTACAAAATTATATCACTATATATTGGGTTGTTCGGAAAGTCATTTCGTATTTTTTTGTCAAAATGAAAAGAAATTTTCGTTTAATGAATAAATTATTTATTAAATTATAAAATTGCCATTCTGGTCTAATACCTTTTGCCATATTTTTGGTAGTAACATGATTACACGCTCATAAAAGTTTTCGTCTTTGCTGTAAAAAAAACTGATCGAGGTGGTTTTTGGCCTCCTCATTTGAAGGAAAAATTTTGAAAATCAGTTCTGGTACTGATGTACTGTTAACACATCTTCTCCACACATATTGGCTAATTTATTTCTGGCTTGAACAGCATTTTTACCTTTTATAGCAAAAATGACGAAAATGCTGTTTATTGCTCTCCATATTTAAAAGGGCACCATCCAAAAACTACTGCGTAGAATCAGCTGCACTTTTTCACACTCAAGCCTTGCTATATCAGCTCTTAAAACATAAAATGATTTTGCGGTTTAAGTATGAAATTGGGTGCGAAAAATGCAATTAAATCCTTTGTCAGGAAAAAACGAAATTACTTTCCGAACAACCTAATAATATAGGATCAAAAGTAGGGATGAGAAATGATGAAACTTCATCATCGATATATATCGTCCAACACATATCGATATTTTTAGATCATCATTATTCATTTATAGTTATTATAAGTTGTAAGTAGCGTCTCTTAACATATTAAATGACCAAAAACTACTCCAAATAAGAGGAAGTTTCAGTTTATATAGTAAAAATATTTGTTTTGAATAAAAACAGTTAAAAAATAAATTTGTTGAAATCCCTCTAATAAAGTATGTAAATGTCAAAGCAGTGTCTGAATGTTACAGTTTATAACATAGCATTTAAAACAAGGATATTTATATATTAGAATATGACCGCATTTATAGAAATATTAACAAAAATTCTGTATGAAGATGAAAAAGAAGGAAGAACAAAAATAAACACTAACCGCTAAGCAAAACCAAATAGAAAGCGAAAGTTAATTGTGTATACCGATTTACTTTATCGCAATTTATCGCGAACTCTTATTTCTGATCATGATTTCGATTGTATCGATATTTTTCAAAATTAAAATCGAAAAATCGATTTTCTTTTTGATAGATCGAAAATCGACACAGCCCTAATGAAAAGTTCGTTTTATTAACCTTATGCGTAGCTTTAATCTTTGGACAAGGATTTTCTAGAAACAGGTGTTTTACTGAGAGGATCAACAAAGTCATCTACATAGAGAGCTGGGAATACAGAGGCCATTTCTTATTCGAATTTTCCTAGTTGAGTCATCGCCGATTGCAGCATTTGTCATCCACGTCGCCACCTGTTTGCACGGAAAACTCGCCTTGTTTTGAGAATGAATGCCTTGTCCAGCAATGGCTGTAACATATATCTGTTGTTTTTATTTTAAGCAAGTCCTGTGACAAGCTAATTCAGAGTTCAAAATGACTGTCAGTTTCAGGCCAAATAGAAGACAATAAAGATTAACACAGGTGGGAGTAGCACTGGATGTTATTTTATGTTCGATAATGTTATTACAATGAAAGTTAATATTGTCAAGATAGAAATTGATGTTTAAAATCAGATGAGTTAAAATTGGAAAAACTGGTCGAATACGCTAATTTTATTTGAATCATCCTCATGCAATAGCCTTTGTTGAAGATGATGGTTAAAAGAATAATATAATGAACATAAAATAACATTTTTATTCAAATTAGAAGTAGTAACCAAATTTCATAAATAGACTGCGGTAGGTGTGGGAAGATGAATTTCGCAAAAAACTTATATTGCCAAATATGTAATTGCTATGAATAATTTAATATTTTAATTTCACCAGATAAGTAATTACTATGAAATGATTAATAAGAATTAATATTTATATCTTCCAAAACTAATAACTTACATAAATGATCGCATTACTTGTTATCGTTATTCAAAAAAATTATCCTTTTAATGATATCAATATTATTTATCTGCAATTTTTCCTTTAATTTCAAAAATTTTTTTATTCAATTTGAGGGAAACACTGGTTTTAAATGTTATATAATGAAATTTAAACCCTGTCGACAAAACATCAAAGCATTCAAAAATAAAATTTAATCTCAAACGTCAAAACAAAAAGTGAAATTAATTTTGTGTAGAAGAAAGCAGTTAGGTATATTTTAAAATAAGAAAGTATGTATAATTAAAAAACTTAAATACAATTCAAATTAAAAACGAGAAGTGATAAAATGAAAGAATTGGTGTTAAAGTCTATTAAATAAGCGTACTTTGCTTTAAAAATACATAGTTGTTGATATTTCTGAAGATAATGGGTGGCGCATCTCTTTAGAAATTGGATGGTAATGACACAGTTTTTTTTTATGACGATCAAATATCTTTTTTTTTTGTTTTGCCATTTTAAGACAATTTTAACGGCAATACCTAACATTTATAAGCGATTTTTTTTATAAAATCAGTATAGCTTTTTACTTTCTCATATATGTGGTACAGAGAAGTTATAGTAATCGTAAAAAAAATCCCAATTCGAGATTTTGATGAATCTCCCACATTTTAGATCTCCCTGAGTTAGAAAAACCAGCTTTAGAAAATGTCCATCTGTCTGTATATGACAAAAATGTCTCAAAAATGCGTTGAGCTGAAATTCAGTATATGGTCTTTAAACCAATTTTGCTGATTTCTATTAAATTTTGTGTAAACTCTTCCGAAGAAATCCATCCGTCCGTCTGTTGTTCAAATATAAATTAATATAACTACGAAACGAAGACAGATTCATAAAATTTGGTACACAGTCTTAATACCTATAGTGTAGATGTCTGTCAAATTTTGAACCAAAATCAACTATAAGTTGACTGTCTATAGTTATTGTCTGTACTTTCAGAAACATACAATCGCGATAATTCAAAAACGCGGTGTCTTAAATATATCAAATTTGTATGGGATTGTGGATTACGAGCATAATTTTGCGTCAAATTTTTGTTTCAGTTCGGTTCAGAAAAGCATGTTTAAAACTCAAATTCGATTTTTCGATATTTTTAACTCGTGCCGTATATTAATCACCAAATAACTCGCCAAGGATGACACGATAGATTCAAGAGAAAAAAAATGCTAAATTCACGCCATAAGTTAAAATTTCGCTACTATTTTACGCTAATGCCATGCAAGGCGTTTTCTGGCAAGGCACATTTATTAGAGAGAATGCGAGAAAATTTTGAGGAGATCATTTCTGTTGACTGTAAATTTAGGTACTTCATCTCCTTTTTCATTATAATTGCTTTCATTCTCGTTTGGTATTACATTATAAAATTATTTGTCCTTTTTTTCTTGATCAGTAGCGGTACCTTTCATAATTCCAGTTAATAAAAAAGTTTATCAGACCAGAAAAAAATTTTTTTCTTGTAAATCGTTGCTAAATCAAAATGGTTGATATTATGTTGCACTCTGCTTATGGATTTTCAGCTTCTTCCAAATCAAAAGGAATGATAAAGATAACGCTAAGGATAAATATTGCTTCCAAAGAATCCAATCTCTACAAGGGCGTATCGCAATCCGCCTTTCTTTATATTTCACTTAAAAATGCAATAAGCTAGATAAATGAACTTTACTATATATTTTTATAATAAATTTATAGATAGAAATCAACCTATTTTTGAACTTGGTATAAATATGTGAAAGAACAAACTATTTATCTGCTTATTTATTATGTGATTGGCAAATATTCCTGTCTAAATGCTCTCTTATTAATAATAATAACTCTATTAATAATATCTCTGAACTCATTGTCACATATTAATTAACGAATATTCAAAATGAAAAATATTGTGCATGTTGGCAAAGTGTTTAGAAATATAAAGCGTAATTATATGCAACACACTTTACATGTAAAAATAAATAACATTAAAAGTTCTGTTTCCTTACAATAAGATCTTCTCTAAATTTTCCATAACTAAAACCAAAACTAACCATTAAAATTGTATGAAACAAAGGGCGACCTACCAAAAATGCCGAAAACAAACTAGCAAAGAAACCCTTTAAAATATTAGCGACACCTATCATTTTGGTATGTCAAATAAGAACATAATGAATAAGCATAAATGTTATTTATTCATGCTTAAGTTCACTCGTACATTGATAAGTTAGTAACTTTAAACATAAAGAAAGTTCGTTTCCTTATGTTGAAACAAAAGTATGAAATGATACATCTGATATTAATGACTAATAAAAGTTTTGGTGATAATTTTAAACTCCACTCAGCGTTACAGATGCAAGTGGAAAATTACATAAACTTATATGAACGCGATATTATAAAAATGCACCACAGGAATAAAGGGATTATGATCTCATGATTTAAATTATGTTTATATCAAATTTCACGACCATTTGAGCAAAAATGGAATTCCCAAAATTCATTGCGGTTTAATATACACCAAAAATAAAACTTATGCTGTATTCGGTTAATACCTACAAGTTCGAAGTTAGGAAATCTATGATTTTAGAATATTTCTTTCTTAACTGGTACTATATACCTATCCCTGGACCCACCAGGTCAGCAAGATGAAAAATAAGGATATAGTTCATAAGTTTAGCATGTTAAAATGTCGCCTGTTATTCTTTGGAAGGTCAATTAAACGGTGCATGCAACCATTGTTACCAAGAACTTCTTCACGTGTAACGTAAATCTTTTCGTCTGCCTTTTCTTGGGCGAAGTGAACTGAAGAAATCACGGATGAAAGAGAACTGTTCTCTTCGAATCTCTTGCAACAAAGTAGTAGCACCTGCACGTGTCGGATAACAATGGATATAAAATGAAATATTATTCTGTACGACCGTTTATTCTGCTAGAGGGGAGGAGAAATACTGGGGGAAATGTTTATTTGGTGCGAAAAAGAAATCTGGCATTTTTTTTTTTTTGTATGCATACATAAAATTTGCTTATTTTTCGTGATTTCTGTGGCAATTTTCTTTTGACTTTTTTCACTATTGCTTTTGCAAGAAGGATTCTTTATTTTCCAATCATGTACAAAGTATACATATTTATGGGAGAATTTTATTTACATCTTCTGCGTTGAATGTGACTTCGAAAGAAACGAGCAATATCAAGAATGGTTTTTTCGTGTGTTGGCCAGAGGACAAACGATAAGTTTCAACGCAGAAAATCGGTATATCTTAATGTTTGAAATGTTACATTCAGTACGTCAGAATTTACTTGCGTCTTTGTATTTTATACTAATATATCTTCAGTCCTAATAATATTTTTGGAAGTTTATTTATTCGATAGTATAATTTAGCTAATTCGAATGTATTCGATTCACATACGAATTTTTCACCGGATCCAAAACTTTTCGTTTAATATAATCTAAAATATTACTCATGGTTAAAATTTATTTTAGTGAAATTTACTTTAAAATTGATAATTATATTATTTTTTTATTTCTAAATCATTTTTGAGAGTTAGATATGTTTGAACTTGTGTTGTGAATAAACGCTGTTTGATTAATATTTAAGGCTCTTTAAAAATACCATCTCATAAAAATGATTTTCATTTTCTCAAAAATTCAAAAAAGTATCTTAATGATACTAATTTTACTTTCACCTAATTTTATTCTATTTTTGATAATTTTTTTTAAAATTAAATATATACAATCTGGAATAATGGTTTAATATTCTGATAAATTTGATTTAATTCATAAATAATTGAATAATGTGATTTAATATACAATATGTCGAATAATGTACACAATCTCGAATGATGCTTTTATTGTTATGATGAATTTGCTTTAATACACAGATAACTGTACACTTTCATTTAATACACAAGTAATTGAATAATATACACATTCTGGAATGATGTTTTTATTTTGATGAATTTGTTTTTATACACAAATAATTGAGTATTGTAATTAATACACAATATAGAGTAATGTTTTTATTATAAAAATGAAATGTAACTAATGGCGATGTTCTATGTATCTATTAAATCGGGTCCTTTAGATAATATCTAAACTAAGGCTTGAAAATCACTTTCATTTGAAATTAACACCGAATTAGGATGTTCTCTAAGATGGTTTGTTTAGAGACATACCTCTTTTAATTTACATTAAAATTTAGTTTTAGTAAACTGATTCGGTTACATCCATAGTCTTAATAAGAAAGGTAAACATTTAAATAAATGTATTCTATATTCATAGTTTAACTGCTCATGTTTTAGACGAATATGCTGGTAATTATAGATGGCTTATACATCATGCTTTGTGAACTCATAAAAAGCGCTTCGCTGTTAATAACAATAAAAAAGTTTAAATATTTTCATATTGGATGTGTGACTGTAAAGACTGCTGCAAAAAATATCATTAAAAACGAACGTAAGCGCTCTCTTCAAAAGATTATCAAATAATCTGTAATAAATATGTTACGCCAGAGAAAGTCTTGCATGACACTGGAGAACAATAGTTATGAAGTACTAATTTTTGGCGCACATTTAGCATTCTTACTGAATCCATCGTATCATCTTTGGCTATTAATTTCTGTTATACGGCTAATAATATCTGAAAATCGAATTTTTGCTTTAAATACGTTTTAAACAAAAATTTGGAACAAACTGCACTAGTAGTCACAAAATTCCGTACCTAATTTGATATTTTCAAATTCACTGCGTTTTCAAGATGCCAAATTTATAAGTTTCTGAAAATATAGGCTAACAGACAGTCAATTCTTTGTGGTTTTGTTTCAAACTTTGTTAAGTCTCCTGCACTTTAGAAGTTAAATCTATGTACCGAATCGAATCTATCCAGCTGTTCCCGTTTTATAGCTGTCGTGTTAACTTATTTTTAGACAGACATCCTTTAGAAAGATTTTACTCAATACTTGATAAAAAAAAAAAAAGACTATGCATTTGGTGTGACGACAACATACTAAATTTAATATGTCCAGATAAAAGCTTTATTGAGTTAGTAATCTTTATCACAGACGTACAGATAGATGAACTTTGTTCATAAACTAGTTTTTCGAACACAGAGGTGTAAAACTAGATAATTCGACGAAATCTAGATTATAAATTTTTGGACAATTACTATACTTTCTTTATATTTCGTTGATGAGAGAGTAAAAATTAATATATATTTAAAATAATTTGAAATTTAAAATTAATTTAATTTAATTTATCAATTAATTAATTAATAAAAATTATTGTATAGTTGCATAAGGAGCTGAATGGAAACTCGATTTCAAATTTCATCTTTAAGAACACGTGACGTTAAATAAAAATGTGTAAGAAAGTATTCGTTAAACAGAAACTTTCTTATGTTTGCATCATTCGGTTTTTACCAGTCTTTTTACTCATTCTTTGAACATCCTTCAATGTTACTTCCTTTTTCCGATTTCAATCTTTCAATCTGATATCATATACCAGGTAAAAGGGAAATGTCAAGGTTGCCACTTCCTACAATTTAAGATTCTGTTGTATGTAGAGACCTTTGCGTCTGCTGAATACAAAGTAGTTTTGCGTTGTTATTCAAAAGTTGTTTTCAAACTTCGGCTTCTCAGTGTATAGAATAAATGGTAATCGGTAATAATATATACACGATGTTAAAATTTCTAGTAAATTTTATTTTATTTTTAAAAAAATTCACATCTTTCTTCGTAGAATATCCAATTCGTCTTGCACAAAAACATCATTTTTAATGTATGGATTGGACTCAATGTACGAATGAGAGCTGGATTAAGTCTTGTGAGGACATTTTAGAATGCTTGTGAAAGCACCATCTAACATAAGGTCAATGCTTTGACAGATTTAGTTCAAGATTTGAAGAGTATCTGCAATTTTTGATGCTAAACCTATATTCCATATTGTATTAATCTGCCTCCTTACTTTTTTATTTATCGTGTTTGTTACACTCTGACAGCCATATAGAGAGATATTCTGTAAGATTTTGTTCAAAATTTGATAGAAGTCTTCAAATTTGATGACCAGGTAAGAAAATTCGTCCTTTTATCCTCATGTGAGTCTTACTATTAGTAGTCTTCCTATAGGAATTTACCTATTTCATTGGTTCTCATGACTAGACTTCGAGAGGAAAATTTTCAATTCTTTAACGATCATGGCCCCTAGAACCCCAAACCATCCTTCATTCAAACGTTTATGTCGTATATATGTGGGTATAGCACTTTACCCATGTTATCTTGTGAAGAGTAATTAGAGTAAGAGAGTAACTAGAGTAATTTTGTTTCAATTTTAACAGGCTTGAAATATACTATTAGAAATGTGAAGATCTCAGACGAGTTTTTAAATGGCACATCTAGCTCAAGGTGGGTGGAAATGACTGGGATGAAAATTTTCTTTTTGCTATAATTTTTTAATATTAAAGATAGAAAATAAATCCAATTACTACAATTAATGCCTAATTAAGAGAAACAACTTCTGTATTTAAATATTTAGGTTTTCAATAAATGTAATATCTTAAAAGTCAGGGAATGAAAAGTAATTTTAAAAACCCTAATTTTGACTTTTTCTAACCTCAATAATTTATGCTGCCGGATAGTAACTTAGATATAAAGGAACCCAGCTTTATCTTCTAGCTTACTGAGAGGAGTTTGTTTTAATTATCAGAGACAGATATAGCTCCAAAAACAGGTTTTTGGAACTCAGGGAGATGCAAAATGTGAAACATTATCAAAATTTCAAATCGAATTCGAAATTTTTTTTTCATGATTACAATATTTTATTTTTGTTTATTGTATATATGAGAAAATAAAATTACGCCAATATGTTTTAATACATATGGAAAAAGTCGTGAGAAAGTAGTGTTTGGTAAACATGAAGTTTCAATTTTCATTTTCCTCTGCAATCGCCCTGCATATCACACATATTTAACTTTGTCCTTTACTTTGCCATCGAGATTATTCTATTCGGCTTAATTTTTGAAAGAATCAACAAAGCGTGTATACGGAGTTTTCAAATCCGGCGAAAAGGGCAGATGATCCAATACAGTTCAAAGCACAAAATGTTGACGTACTGACGTATTGGCAGATGAAATGTCACGTTTCATATTCAGTATCTGTCATTGAATATCCTTTACATGCACTTGGTACGTGATCGGCTGCTAAAAGCGCAGTGAACTTAAAAACTGATTTGTGTACAGCTGGAGATTTTTGTTGTGAATTTTATTTTCAAACCGTCAAATTATCACCATTATGCTTGAGTTAGAGGAAAGGAAAACATTCGTATAGAAAAATAAATAATCACCATACAAGTGTACTAAACGTTTTATTTTTAAATAATTGCTTTGACTTTTGAGCTGACCGATTGATTATAACAAACACCATTTCAGAAGCTAATCAATGTATATTTAGGTTGGCCTTCATTTTTTCACTTTTGAACTGCCTTTGATAAATCAAATACTCTCTATTTATTTAAAATTTAAATATGTTTTTTAACGTTTTTCAATTTTTTTTAACATTAGTCACATTTTGTGACCTTGAACTCTCTGTTAAAATTGGTAATATTCGATTTCAGTTAAACTTCTTATGCATAATTTATCATGATCGGCTCAAAGAAATATTTTTAAGAATCAAATTATTATTAACATAAAACCATATTATTTTAATAGTTATTTATACTCTATTTCTTTTTTTCTGAAAACTTCCTAATAGAATCATGTCCCATGACACTATGCCATTAAAAGCATTCTTGCGAGGGTAATTTATTTATTTAATTACATGTGGATTTTCAGGGTAATTTAATTTTACATTCTGATTAAGTGTATTAATTGAACACATAGTAAATAAAATTGCTCTAATAATTTACATTGCAAATGAATTTCTAATTTTAAAATCTTGGAAAGACGTTGATTAAAATAAAATCTAAATCTATCGAATTCTTATTAGATCAAATCAAACCGAAATCTCTTCCAGTCTATTTCTCTATTTTTTACTTTCTCATATGCGAAGTAACGCTTAGAGAAAGTATTGTCATAAAATTCAGTCATATTGTCATAAAATATTTTGTGAAATTCCTATATTTCAAAGCTGCTTGAGTTTTATAAAACGCATTTTTGGTATTATGTCAGTTTGTCTTTGAACACGATCACGAACTCAAAGACGAATTGAGTTAATGAATACGATCTCTACTCCAATTTACAAAAGATCTAGAAACATCAAGATCTAGAGAGAGAAAAAGTCACTCTTAAGGCTTAACACCTATAGAGGAAGCCATATTATGGACTCACCCTCCTACTCAAAGTCACTCGGGAATAAATACCGTATGACCGGACCGCCGCTACAGTAACACTGGCTGCAATTGTGGCTGAGTCCTAAGGACAGTCACAGGCAACGGTACAACCCTCTCTTTAGGAAGTATGTCCCGTCATCGATGGAGGGAGTCAGATCTCCCTCCTTTATTGTACCCATCGGGTTGGCTGCATCCAACCACCATGCCGGAAGCAACTCATCCCCAATTACGAAGTATCTCCGGGGGTCGCACCTATTTAGTAGATTCACATTAAACTTTCAATCAAATCCGATAAGAAGTTGACTATGTATATGTTTGCGTGCATGTAAATACTATAACTCAAAAATACAACGAACTAAATTCATGGTATTTTGTGACTACAATTGTCGTTATATTCCAAATTTGGGATTTAATCAGTTAGAAGTAATGCTTACAAAATGTATCTTCGATTTTCAGGTAATTGTGCATTAATTTGATTGCCACTAATTCAATCAAACACAATATTCATTAAAAATTCAAGCGTCCTTGCTTAGGGGTAGCGCGTCTTCCCCATGGCTGGGAGTCCAGGGTTCGAGTCCTGGTTCGGACATGGTTGTTCTTCCCTTGTATTCTATCTGTGAGATGTGTGAATGAGCCCCCCCTCCCCTGTAAAAAGGGGTTGTGCAAGCGAATCCCTGTAAAAAGGGGTTGTGCAAGCAAATGTGTATGCCTACTTCATTTGAGCTAGAAATCAGATTTCTGCCTTCGGATATTCAGAAGTCTTTACCCTTAGAAGCTACTGCACCCTCTTTCCGTGTTGACACGGACACGACATCATCATCATTAAAAATTCACGAGAAAATTCGTATTGTTTGCCAATACTATGCAACACATTTGCAAAAATTTTAAAAAATTTATACGGGGGTGCAGACGTATTAGAGAAAATGTAAGAAGGTTTTGAAGAGAACTCTTCATATCCCCAACTTCATCCCCCTGTTTTATATTTATTTTCGATTTTGTGTTACAAGACCATCTTATTGTGAGTCACTTTTCTAAAAAGAAAGTAATTCTCCTTCAATTACAGAAACCAAAACATTTTTATCATGTGAGAACACGATATTGTTTTCGTCAAGGGCTTTTGAATAATTGAAGGCAACAAATCATTGAAGCTCGAAATCGCTGAGGCAATAAATAAAGCATAAATGGCAATATTCATCAACCACTTTTAATTGTGTATACTTTTTATCTCCTTTTACCAGTATTGCGTTATTATTAAGCGTGCTTCTTTGAAAGCAGTTGAGCAGTAGATACAGCAATGACAATACAAAAGTAGAACTGTTTTTTTCTTGAAATGTAATTTGTTTTCGAGGAATTGAATAATTTAATTAATATAATAAGTTCAAAAAAATCTCACTCGTGTTTAATATTAGTTTTGATAAAAGTATTTTCTCTTTTCCCTAAAGGGGAAAAGTCGTTTCATTCATTCTTAAGTGGAAAATATTGAAAGATTTAAATCCTGTTCTAAGATTAATCCATTATAAAACTGTTTCATGATCTCAGAAATTAGAAAATAACAGTTTGTGTTTATAAAAATATTGCTTTCATAAAAATTCTGTATAAATTAAGTGGTAAATAGTTTATCACGCATATACCTATATATAGAGGGATAAAAACCGATAGAGAAGTTTCGTTATGATTTCAAACCTGTTAAAACAGGTTAATGACAAATTAACTAAGACAAATAATGACAGTTTTCACATGATAACTTGAAATTTGCTATCGTGGATTTCATTTTCTTTTTATTTAATTTTAATTTTAGAATAATTATTTTTTTTTTCGCATCACAATTTCTATTTCCAAAAGATTAATTTGTAACCAACTTTATTAATTATTCCATTTCACGGAAGAAGAAAAAAATGAAACATTTTCCAATAACTATGAATTACAAATATGCTTTCTAAAAATAATCTGTGGTTTATTTATTTTGCAAGAATAAACCTTTAAAGAACTATGTTGCAAACCTGCCGATAGAATGGCTGTAATTTCCAGTCAAAGTTTTTCCTATTGTTTCTTCATCAGTTCTTTAAAGATTAATTGATTGTCACATATTCGGAAATATCGAAAAGTACTTTTTTGCAGGATGCATTGCCATATTCATTTATGCGTTCAGGAAAGGAAATATCGTTTGCTATTTTTTTCTACATGATGAATGATTTTCATATTAAAGTTTAGGAAAGGTAATATCTTTTGCAGTTTATTTTCTATATGATGAATGATTTTCATATTAAAATTCAGGAAAGGAAATATTGTTTTCAGTGTTTTTTTTCTACATAATGACTGATTTTCATATTAATGTACTAATTACAAATATATGTTGGTCGATTAATATCAAAAATGTTATTTTCATGGAACTCTGAATAGACGAATTTTAAACTTATCAACAAAAATAAATAAAGCAATTTTAATCAAATTATCATTTTATTTATTTTCTTATTTAAAAAGATTGAAATGACATTTTTCTTTTTTACTCATACTTCCCATACTTTCATCAAATAATTATAATAAATGGTGGAATAATCTTATTGCATTCAAAATAAGTAGGAATTTAACTTTCCAAATAGACCTTAACAATTAGTTTGCAAATTGTAAGTTTCACGGTTACTGTAAACATCATGTAAAAATGCTAAATAAATCGTATATATTTCGTTCGAATAGTTCCCTTTAACTTTAAAAGAAATAGATTTATCTTTCAATTTGTAGGATCTGCCTATTATCGGTTGTGATTATGGCCAATGAATATTTTCTGAATTTGACACAAAGTTCTTTAATTCTTTATTGTAAGTATAAAATGTTTCTAGCTAGTCGATATACATTTTTCTGCTTTTAAGGATAATATATTATTTTAACATGATAATATTTATAAGCTGGCATACTATCCATAAATTTCGTTATGCAAAATGGCAAAATGGTAAACAAGTAATATACAAATTTTTTTTAATTCAATTCTGACAGTTCAACAAAGGAAATTTTATTTTGGTTACTTTTTATCAAATAATTATCAAAAAAATTTCTAAGCATCAAAAATTATTTATGTTTGTAAGAACTCGCATTCTTTAATTTCATGTGAAAAATACTAAAATGCCTTGCATTTTACCAATTGTGCTGCTGTTTATCGGTTTCGAGTTTCATTACAAACTGCTAAAACTCTATTTAAAGCATTAAAAATTAATCAAATTTAATTAACTAATAAATATTTAAAAAAACTGTATTAATATTAGTGATTATAATAAAAGTTTAAACAAATGTATCTAAACTTGAGTGAATGAATGGAAAGTATTTTATTAACGATTGAAAATATATATATAAATAAAGAGATATATAAATAATTAAAGATATATAAATATATAAATAAATAAAGATATATAAATATATAAATAAATAAAGAGGCAGTGAACTAATAGTAGGAATTGAAAAAAGAATCAGTCCAGAATTTTACAAGGTAGGTGATTGATCCTGAAACTACAACATTTTGATGATATTTTTTGGTTAATAAATGTTTACTAACAAAGAATTTATCTGGATAATAATTAAAATTTTCATGAATTTCACAGATTTAATGTTTTTAACCTCAATAACTTGGGATTCATAATTACACAAAACCAATTTTTTTACGCTACTTTAAAGCCTAAAACATAATTTAAACTTGACATAAATTTTATTTCCGTATAGTTTTTCTCTAATTTTAATAAAATATTTCCAAGCATATTTTACAATATTGTTACTTTTCATCGTTTTTTTTGTTGAATTTATATTGATGGTGAAATTTTTATTTAAAAAGAATTACAGCTTTAAAGTTTTCACTTCAATAACAGGATTCATAATAGCTCAAAATTTATTTTTTGAATTACTTTAAAGCTCAAAAAATAAGCTTTTCAATATGAAATAAATTTTATTCAGCATATATTTTTTTCTTTTTACTTTAATTTTAAATATATTTTTTCAAAATATGTTCAAGCATATTTTACAACGTTGCTACTTTTTAGTTATTGAACTTATATTCATGCTCATTGCTTTAATATGAAATATATAGTTTCAACATTTGCTCTTAATGTTCTTTTGAATAATTAAAATGAAATTTTAAGAATAAAAAACACAAACGATTTAAATCTCAAACATCATTATGTTGCGAAGTTACGGTATAAATGATAGAATTATAGAATTTTCACATTTTTTTTTCTTGTATTGATTTGTATTTTCCTGTATTCTTGTACTGACATACATCTTTGTTTGATATTTTTGTTTCAATAGCCAGACCTTTCCCATCTTTTTTTCGTGTAACTTGATGACTAACAAATTCTGAAAAAGAGTAATATGTTTTCAATTGAAAATTTAATTTTACTCGATTTTTTTTGAAAAAATAAAAGCATTGGTGTTTGGAAGTAGAATCATGTATTATTACCAATTAGATAATTTCACATTTATCTTCCTTTACAAATTTCAATTTCTTTACTTAAAGAATCTTTATACATTCTGTTCTGTTTTAAGACTAATTTCTGATTAGAATACCATTTTTTTTTTAAATCAATATTTTGAAAAAAAACAAAGAACTGGTGGTTAGAAGCAGCATTATATATAATTATCACTTAGACGATTTCACATTTACTTTCTTTAAAAAATTTCAATTTCTCTACTTAACGAACATTTATTAATTCTGTTCTATTTTAAGACTTTAATTCTTTGTTAGAATACCCTGTCTTAAAAAAAATATTTTGCTAAAATGAAAGCACTGGTGTTTAGAAGCAGCATTATATATTATTGCCACTTAGACGATTTCACACTTACCCTCTTTAAAAAAAAATTCATTTTTTTTTATTTATTCCGTTCTATTTCACTAGTTAAATTTCTGATTAGAATCTCTACTGGAATGACATTTACTGGGAACATTAAATCCAAACATCTGAAACTTATCTTGTTTCTGAAAACCATTCTTTTTTCCCCTCCTAACTTCATTCAACTATCCTTGAAAGCGCAAATTCGATTACAGGTGTCTGGGCATAACTCGCCCTTTCAACAGGTTCCTTTCCAAATGTCTTTCTGTCCAACGCTACACTTACCCCCAACAAAGGGAATTCCTCTACCATAACCGGGAGTATTTAAAAACTCCTAGCGTTGTAATCATTTCTAGAAATCAGAGCATGCAGCCACTTATTGTGAAAGAACTCCGTCGACCCCAACACAGGATGGATACCATCCGAACAGGACATGACACACGCGACACTATCTGACACGAGATAAGCATGCCTGGCTCCTAATGTCCTGCTCACCTGTGAGGAAGTATAACGGTTTCCTTTCTGAAGATGCCATTGTGACAATTGCTCAAACTGAGCGTTCTTTTTTACATGGCTTTCTTTAGTGGTGCATGGTTGGATGACATGGTGTCACAGGTACAAACGTTTGACACAGTTTAGGCGGATTCCTTTATCGCTGTTTTTATTTTTTATCCCTGGATTTGTTGCCGGACTTTGTTGGATTGAGGAATTCTTTCGCTGGATTTTTGAGATTATGACAGGGATTTTGTGAGAAATCAGTCGATCTACGAGTCATCCTTATGGAATGGAGATGTAGTCAGATAGCAAGAAGGAAGTCTATAATCGTATGATTTCGGCTGTAAATGATAGTGAATTCGGATTGGAAATTGTTTTTTTATCAGCTTTTTGTCCTGTTTTGAAATGCGGAGAAAGTATTTGAGGATTTGAATTTCCAGGGATTTTGATACGATGGAATTTCAACAGTGAACTTGATTTCATCTACTCTCAGCTTCAGACATTCATTAGCAGATAATATTTGAAAAAATCAACAACCATGTGTGTGTGGACTTGAACTCTTATACTGATATATCAAAGGGTTATTTGGACAATTGTTTGAAGACTTCATCATCACTGGATACATTTATCAAGCTCAAAAATTTTGTTTGAAAAAAAAATCGTCGCCATTGATTAAGAAGCTTCGCAGCACTTTATTTGAGATAGATTGAATTTGCCGGAAGATTTCATCTTTTTGAACTAAGTGAAAACTTGTAAAAAACACTATTTTTTAACATTAATAAAATTTATCTTTCTATAGAAGATTATCTCCCCAATAAGTCACAATGTGTGGCGGCGTATCTTCAGGATATGCGCAATGTCTATCTAGATGTGATTATTATTACGGAAATATAAGGTATCTTTTAAGATACCTAGCTCGATTTCTAAGCCATTATTTGAGAAATCTCCGAAAAAATAATAGAAGATATAATCGATTGAACCAGTCATAAAATACTTGAACCTGATTTTGACAGCAACGCCCATGGACTCTTCAAAGACTTCAAACCGCTAATTTTTTTAACTCACTGTGTCCTTTTAAAATTTATATTGGCTGCATAGTCTTAACTCTGCTATCGCCCAGTTTTATGCTACTTGCTAAAAATTTATAGATGAAGATGGATGGCTGTTTTGAAATGGAACTTTATTTGTGCTGCTTCTGAATACTTCCATAAAGTTTTAGGAGGATGTTATTTGGGATACGTAGGCGACGACGCAAAAAGTATTGCGTAGCCGTTGAAGTTGAGATTAACTGTCGGCTGAACAAAAGAAGAGCTCTACGTTTATATGTAAGTATTACATTACATACAAAAATTCTTCAGTTAGTTCGTTTTGTTACTTTTTATTGTGAGAATTGACTGCTCATTTAAACTGTTATACTTCATACATTCTTTAAAATTACTCACTACGTTAAAAAGTCATTTAAATAATTGAATGTTTGTTTTAATTCAATGCAATTTTTCATAAAAGTATTTGAATTTTGTTTCTTCGTTTGGGAAGTTATGCCTATTTTAATATCTGTATGATACATGTATTAATACTATTTTATCTTTAAATACTATTTCCGCTCATTTTAAATTTTAATAGAGCCTCTTTGAAAAAAAATCATAAATTTAAAATTAATAAATTTTTTGTTCAAATTTCATATAAAAAATTTCTAAATTTTCTAAATTAGAGAATAAGCAAAAGATTCATTAAAAAATATTCTATAATTGCTCTAGTGCTTTATTATGTGAAAAACATTAACAATTTCGTGCTTTACATCTGTCAAAGTCCATGTATTAAAAATTGAGCAAAAATACAATTAATATTTTAGTTAATGTATCTCTTAACTTATCCATCTGCAAGACAGAAATATTTTTTATAAAGTATAAAATAAAATTGCAGTGGTTAAAAAATCGCTGCATGTTTATCTGTAATAATAGCATCAGTTACTCAATAAAGCATTTTTCTGAATTTAGAACGCAATTTCCTTCAACAAATTAACATTTTGAATTTCAAATACTTGACATGTAACAGTAAATGCATCGTTCTAAGTAGATATTTTAATTATTTATTAATTAATAGAAATATAAAATTTTCTATAAATTCTATTATACATATTGTGGTTAATGCAAAGAAAAATTGAAATACCTATTAAGATGACAATTTTAAACCAAAAACTCTAATTTACTTGCATTAATAAAACTAATATTTAGGTATTTAGTATATATTTTTTATATTATGGGAGATCATAAGCCAATTAACTTTTAATCCGTATACATCATAACTAGTATTGAATTATCATACTATGGCTATAGAATTTTGCTTATTTTATAAAATATCTGAAATGTCATCCCGATTCTTGATATTTGAAAATTTTATCTCCTATTCTTTCTCGATATTCTAAAATGCAAAGATCTAAAATTTCGTGGGTGCATATAATAAAGGTAATCTCTATTATAACTTTTTTATCTTTAACGATATGAATAATGAATTTCGTTTCCAATAACTTTGTCTTATTGAACACAATATACAATCTCTCCAATCTTTTAATAACTAATTTCTAATCTGCTTAAGATAAACATAATTTTACAGAAAAAAATGCTTTAAATGGTGTAAATAATTGCATTTTATGTTATTTGAATTAATAAAAGGACTGTTGAAATCATTATGAAATTTAAAATAGTTAATAAAATATTCTTTAGAGCTAAAGTTTCGAATAAAAATATGTTATTCTTTTTTTATATTCATTATTTTAGTCCAAACATTTAATGGAATACTTATGTAATGGAAGTATCACGTATTGGTTGTCAGTTTTTCCTGGAATGATTCCTTGAAATGATTTAAAACAATGAGATTTGAATATTAATAATTATATCAGATTTGATCATATATTTTGGAAATAATTTTTGTTAAATGTTAGTACATCAAAAGGTTTTTTATAAATATAACTAATACATATACAGAAAAATTAGATATCGTAATATTTTCAATTATACATTTATTGAAACAAATAACATAAAATATAATTTTTTACATCATTTGAGGTATTTCTGCAATTAAAACTGCATATCTTTCCTAACTGGTTTAAAAATTGTCAAACGGATCATGATGAGTATTGGTTCACTGTAATATTAAATAAATGTCAAAAAATATAAAGAAACATTAGACTGTTGAATGAAACTTTCATTTCCGCTACATTCATTCTAGAAAATCTCTTCTGAGAAAACTGGTTCAAGTTCAAAATGTCTCCCTTGGGTGGAAAGATCTCTGAAATATAACTTTCGTTTCAGTTCATCAGTTCGTTGCATCTCAAGCGTAAAAATAGTAATAAAAATGACTGACCTAAGCTTTTTCAGAATTGATGCTTTGATAAGAGTTTCATTCATGGATTTCCATGAAATGTAAAACCACTTTAAAAACGGAATTCAATCTGTTATTTTTCATATCTGTAATTTTAAATTTTTAATCTTAACTGGAAACGCCTAACCTGGATCTCCGCCCAATTTAGATAATACCAGCTTGCTAGCATGAAGTATTAATCCTATTAAAAATAAATTTACTTATGTATTTAGATTAATGAATTGATTGCTGTCTAAAACTTTTCTCAAGATTTTATGCATTCTCGGATTCTCTCTTGATTTGTAAAAAATATGTTTTATACTAAACATTGTTTCAATTTTGGAGTGATTCAAATAATGTACTAAAACACTTCAAATACCTAGCTTACAGAACAGCAAATATTGATCTCAAAATGTAATAAATATAAAAAAACACTGATAGTGAACAAAAAAATTAGATACATATCCGCAGTTTTCGTTTAGAATTCTTTTATCCATTTATTCTTTGAATAGCTTTAAACACGTCCATTATAATGACCATTTATTCCATATAAAGAAAGATAGAATAAACATTCCATTAAATGCATGGTCAAAAGTTAGGCACAAAATGCGCGATTCCACCGGAAACAGGAAGGTAAAATTAGTGTCCCGAGATCAGAGTGTCTGCACGCTTCAACTGTGACAAATGGCTTGACAAGAATTCAATAGCTGTTTGTTTGTGGATGATAGCGGGGCACGGACCTCAGGGACAAACTTGACATGATTGCTAGGGGCGGCCTCGACAGTGAATTCGGGGCCCAGTTTTCCGGTTTTCGTGAAATTGGACCTGGAAGTGCAAAGGGTCAAAGTGCTTGAATGCTGAACGAATTCTATTACTTCGGGACTGATCAAAGCTATAAAAGCGCTTTCTTCTTTTTACGAGATCTATAAATCCCATTCTATTTTAAAGTTCACTTATTTATATGTATCAGTTTCGTCGTTTTTATCTAGCTAGTGGAACATTTGCTTACATTTTTATTTTAATATGTAGAAAAAGACACAGAAGAAAATTTGCTTACATTTTTCTTTTAATATGTAGAATAAGACACAGAAGAACATTTGCTTATATTTTTTAATATATAGAATGAGACATAGAACAGCGTTTGCTTACATTTTATATATAGAGAGAGAGAGAATGAGACATAAAAGAACATTTGCTTACATTTTTAAAAATATAGAATGCGGCATAGAAGAGCATTTGCTCACATTTTTTTTTTTTAATATATAGAATGAGACAAGAAGAATATCTGCTTACATTTTTAATGTATAGAATGATGAAATAATTGCACAAAAGTGTGTAATTCTTTCGAAACATTCGGTGAAATTCTGGATTTTGTATATCCAGTGCTTTCTAATTTTAATTAGGGATTCCTGAAATTTTATCAAACACATTGGGAACAAATTATTTATTATTGTCAAAAATTCAAAATATTTTCATTAATTTCTCTAAATAAATAAAATATAAGCATACGTGTTAAATAGAATATATTTTGTTCAAAGAAAATTTTAGAAGCATGTTAGAAACAGTATAGTTGAATGTTGAAACTTTATCAAACTCACTGAAAACAGATTGTTTATTATTGTCCAAAATCTCACAACATTTGCTCTCATTCCTCAAAATAAGTAAAATGTATGTATACATGTATATTAAATAAGATATATTTTATTCTAAAAAATATTAGAAACTTTTTTAAAACAGTACACTGCAACTTAATTCAGTAAAAGAATGTAATATTTTATAATCTTTCCGAAAATTCATATTATATTTTCTAATAATCTAATTCTTCTTTTTCTAAATATCAAGATTTCCCTTTTGCCTGAAAAGTTAATTTATTGTTAAAACAATTCGGAAAATTAATTTCATTCGTATCTGTAGCAAAAGTTGTTTTTTTTTTCAGTTGCTTATCTGATCTATAAAAATCCTATTCACAGTTCAAGATCATAACTGGAATTTCTGAAAAGGTATAACAATTAAATAATTCCAAGAAAAACTTTTAATGATGTTATCGATTATCTATTAGCGACTAAATCAAATAAACGGATAATTTATACCTTTAAAAATAATTCCTAACTTTCATCTATGCAGATTAAAGTACAGCCATCTGTAAAAGATTACAAAACAAAATAAATAAAACAAAACTCTTGAAAAAAAAATTTAGAACACTATTTTTAATTCAAATGCGAAGATGTAAATTGAACGCTCTAATGAGCAAAATGGTTTACAAAAGTTCAGCTGCGGAACAAAAAGCTTTAACTGCCGATTACCGTTACATTAGTGAGTCATTTAATTAAATATCATCTGCCAGTTCTTATTCGTATAAGAATTGTTCTAAAAATGGTTAAAGAATCAAATGTTTAAATTTGGTCCAACGATATGTTACCGGAGTTTTTAAGCTTAGCTTATTGTTAAACATTTGCTGTTGGAAAAACAAATAATTTTTGTTTTAAATATTCTACGACCCATTTTATTAAGGTAACGGTTTGCAAATAGTAAACGTCACAGTTAAATCTGTTCGGGATTCATCGCTGTTTCCTAGCGGATGTTGGGCCGTTAACATCTATCAAATGGCTGTTGTTCGAAATTTACTTCCTCGTGCTTTTTGAGCTTCCTTTCGTATATTAAAGATTCATGGAAGTTTTTATATGCCCATTTCCGTGTCTGGAATAATGAAACGATTTGTAATACAGCGGTGTTTAGTCGTTTTTTATTCTCTTTTATAACGGTTAAATTTTGTTAAACGTTTTGCTCCACGGTTTTTCTGCGTGTGAAGTCATTCAAATATCAGGAATAATCGAGAATTGCTGTTATTTCCTAAAACCTAATGCAGACAAATTTATGTCATTTTCCAGCAGAGTTAAAAGCATCAGCCTTGACTTGATATTTTGCATTTTGAAAACATATGGAATCGATTAGGAATAAATAAATTTATAAAAAATTTTAATTCGAAAAATTTAACTTACGTGAATGTGTTGGTTAACTTCTAAACAAATATTAATTATTCATCATTAATTAAATCAAGCGAAATATTTAAAAATATCTTTCGTAGATGAAAGAGGACAGTTTTAAAAAAATCAGCATGGAGTTTTCATGGCATTTTTTTTCTAGAGATAAATTGATATAAATAACAGTTTATGAATTTGAAAAACAAAAATGCAAGGAAAATCTCAATACAATTTTCAAAATCCCAAAAATAATCTAATTATAATTAAAGGCAATTGAAGTCGATATAACAGAGTAAACTATAACGTGTATCAAAACCTCCTAATAAATAGTCCTGACTATTTTTAATAAATTTAAAATATATTCCCAGTAGCACACAAATATTATGTAATATTGTACAACATTCGCAATATGTTTGTAATACTAAACAATATGGAACATTATTGTACTGTCTGGAATATAGTTCAACTTAATTTCGATTTAAATATTCGTATTCGATAGTCGTTAGTAGGTAAATATCAGTTAATACTTTTTAATGAATCATTTAATTCAAATACGATGAGTTAAAATATCGTTTGATAATTAAATGAAAGCTTTTGTTTAGATGATGCATTCAGCCAAGTTCAAATAATTTCATTGGTTAAAATTTGTTATTCGAAAGAAGGTTTGTTCAGTTAAAAGTTTTAATCATTTAAAGAAAGTAATTGTTTGGTATTGGAAAACATAAGGCAAAAGTATTTTAATTTTATGAAGCACTTTCTTCAATCTAACAATTTTTTTGAAATATGAATTTTAAAATCTGTTGGTTCTTATAGCATATGCGTTTATTTGAAAAAGCGTTTTGACTTTAAGTAATAATCTGAATCGATCTTTTTTTTAAATGGTGTAAATTAATAGCTGTTAAAATTCTAAAGATTTCATTAGATAATTCTTGAATTTATGTATAGAGTTCAGTAAATGATATCTTAAGTTATTGACTTAAAGCTCAATTAAATATATTTTTAAAGTATGCAAAATAATTTTTCAGCTGGAAATAAAGATATTTAAGATATTATTTTAGAAAATATCACCGAAAATCTAATATTAAAAAATAACGCAATTATCTTTGCAACAATTTCAATATACTTTTAAAGATAGAGCAATGCCCTATAATGTGTGCTTCCTTCAATTAAAGAGCAGAATTTTACTTACCTTCAAGATAACTGTGGTTTTTGTGGTTTGAAATGGAATTCATAAAAAATAGGAAATGATTAGTAGGAAAAAACGTTACAGATCTTGGAATAAGTGTTTTTGGTTCTACAGTCTCTTCGATGTTTCATCGCTGTTTTTACCAACTATCAAAATTTTTAATTTAAAGTTTTAAAGCAGTTAAACAGTTTTCTTGAATACTTCTTGAGCAAATAACATAGAATTGTATGAAAAAGATTTTATTTTAATGTATTGTTGTAAATTCGGCACTAAATAACAATAATTTACAATTGTTATACTGTCATTGCGTTTTTAAAGATTGATATTTCCTTCAACTATCTAGTTTATTTTTACTTTTAAAACACCTGCGGCTTTTGCTGTTCGGATTAGAATTCATAAATAAGTGTAATAGATAAAAAATAAAATGTAAGGAAAAATAAAATTATAATATTCTCTTTTTCGCTTGGTCCGATGTTACAGCCGATTGTTAAAGTGAAAGCATGGGTATTTGAGTTCTTAAGAGTTTATACAAATCTTTCAAAAATCAAAATAACATAAAAATAATTTGCAATATGATTTAACTTTTGTTTCTATCTTTACAGTGACGACTCATTTGTTACTTTTTACTTGCAGTTAGAAAAGACACCATTTTTTCCTTTCTCAATATGATATATACAAAAGAGAAATGTCTATTTAATGAAAATTTCTAGCTCGAGATTAAAATAATCCTCATCTCAAAACTTCCTGAATGAAAAAAAAAAAAACATATTTTAAGATTTTTAACTGATTGCCTGTTCTGCTGACATAATTTAAAATGCGTAGAACTATTATAATGAAGTATGTTTTGTAGATTTTTATAACATTTGGAACTAAATCCACTTAGAGTATGTTCTGTCTGTCCGGTAGTCCGAGTTCGAATAAACACAATAAATTCAAAACGAGGAAAGCTAAATAAATTTGATGTTCAGATTTCGTATCTACAATGCAGATTCTTTACAAAGTATTAAACGAATTCGTATATCGGTCTGTATTTTCGCACTTTTGCAAACGCAATAGCTCAAAACTGAAATGATTTAAGTGAGTGAAATTTGATGTGCGATCGTTGTACAATTGAGCATGTGTGACAATTGCCTTCAATGTAAAACTTTGGTTTTATTCTACAGAAAGAAAAGACATCAAAAGTAATTTGAAAATTAATGGCAAGTTAGGATTTAACCACCAATAATTCAGTAAAAATTCGAGAACTGAGATATTCTTGGCCTTCTGTCCAGTTGTACTGTACAAGGTGCACAGATTAATATTGAAAGAAGTAGATAAAACCTGTATTAGAAAGTATGCCATCAACGTTTTCGATTTATGCGTCTGCGTTTACAAACTGGCATTCTTTTTGTTAACTCTGTGATATAGACGTACGCTTTTAAGGAGTGTAATAGAGCAGAATATTGGGTCGGATGCCAATATGTAATGAGGTATATTATTATACTGACTAATTAATTCTTAGGTAGTAGATTGAAGAAATGTTTTCACAACGAAGAGTTTCTAAAATCATAATTAAATTTTTATTTAATTGAAATTTAATTCAGATTTCAGCGAAAATTTTGGAACATATAATAATACAAAACCTCGCTAGTCTATTTCAAAAATTAGCTTTTAAGCGATACGATAATTTCCTTTTATTAATTTTTTTCTACTTAATTTAAAACATTTATGAAAATAAATTTTAAGTAAGTTAAAAAATTATTATTATTATAAAATGCGAATAATTATTTCCTCAGTACTTTCATTCATATGTTTTTGATATCATGAAAAAAAAAATAATGATGATTTGGGGGGTTTTTTTAAAATTTTTTATTTGTATTGAAGTTTAAAATAGTTTCATGTTCAATGCTTCAAACTAGAAATCAAAATAGTAAGAGATACTTTTTTTTGTGAATAATCTCTCTATTTAATAATTTTTACATTTTATTATCTTTTACAAAATAAATTCTTACAGTTAAGATAAATTCAAAACTTGAATTCAATCAAGTTATAAAATAAAAGTCACAAACGTATAAATTAGATTTTAAAAATAAAAATTGTTTAATCTTATAATTTAAAAAGAATTTATTTCTGTGTTACTGAGATTCCTACTAATTTATTTGATGACCTCAGGCTTGGCAATCGTAGTTATTATCTGAAAAAAAGAAATAAATCTTATACATGAAAAGCTTGTGATGTATGTGATATAGTCTTTGACGCTAGTATCTGAATGAAATAATGATATAAATAACATTTAATTTAAATTATTATGATCATGTTTTAAAGATTTGGATATTTCTATATCTATTTCGTAGGCAAACGTTTCTTCTGCCTTCTTATATAATTTTTTAATACATTTTATATAATTTAGATAAAAAGTAAAAAATTTATATAATCCAAATTTAATAATTAATATTAATAATCATTGACGAATTTTAAAACAATTTAAAGAATATTTATAATTTAAGACACAAAAGCAAACTCTATAAGAAGAGATTTTTTTACTAATGCTTTCTATCACAAATTGATACTTTAAATATTTTGGTCTTGTATGTACAGTCTAAAAGTAAATATTGCCAATAGCTAAGAAACGGAAAAGTAATTAGAAATGTAATTATACATTAAAAATTGCTAATTTTTAATAATCGGGCATATGATTAATAGTATTATTGAATACTTTTTCCCCTCCAAAAAAACCCCTTTAAAAAACCAAGCAATACCTCAAATTTTTAAAAATTCCTTTTTATTCACTAATATAAACTGCCCAAGTTCTTTGAAGTACAGAGAGAAATCAGAATCCAGATCAAAACATCTAAAACTATAATTTAGAAGCAAAAATCGAATTGTATTAAAAAAATACGATTCTTTTTCCTTTAAAATTGAAATCTGTAAACACATTATGAAGTTGGGTTACTGAGCTACTAAGGAAATGATGTTATTGTAATGCTAAGTGCGAAACATTTCTTTTTCACCGACTTTTGTTGGTTTCCCTCAAAACTATCTACGTGACAAATAGAGCCAATTTCGGAGAAAAAAAAAATCAAGAAAAAAAGTTGCCTGAAAATTACATGTTTTAAAATGCTTTTAACCCTTTCGATAAAAAAAACTGAAACAAACAACAAAATATAAATAGGCAGCAGAAAATCACAGGGTCAGTTGCATTTCATCTAAAACGCCGCATTTCATTCAATGATATTTCTTTTAATTTATTTTTTTTTCTTTCTGCACGGATAGAAAATTCTAAAACAACAATATGTGGCCGAACCCAAATCAGTCAATTTAAGGAAAATATAAATAAATAAAGGCCTGCACGCTAGCACCAGTGATCAGAAGTATGCCGCAACGGAAGCACCCACTTTTCACTTATTTTCCTCTCCTCCCCCCAACAACCACCCTCATAATTTTCCTCGGAATAACTTTGAAAAATCCCAAGTTCCGTGAACCCGAAATAAAAAGGGGTAAAAAGCCTTACACAGAGAAATGGCGGAATTCGAATTCAATATTCGAAAGGTTGTTGATCCATGAATTGTTTGATTTCTACTGCCTCACGTGCGTCTGTTTCTAAATCGTGCGTGGGTTTTTTTTTTTTTTTTTTTTTTTTTTTTTGTTTCTTTAAACTGAAATCCGAGACAGAATCTTGTTGACATTTTTTTTATTGTTCATTACTTTTTTTTCATTCGTATTTCTTTCATTCTTATTTCACAACTTTTTGAAGGGAAATATTTTTTGTCAGCTCTTTTATGATATATTTAGATAAACATCCTCGTATTTTAAAATTTCTGACAATGCTTAAAATTTTACTTATTTTTTGTTCGGATAAAGAAAAAAAAGTTTTGCTCTGAAAGATAGAAGTAGAAAAAAGCAATTCCAAATTAATTTATTCGTTACAACAAACTTTTTTTCTGTCAAATTAGATCCAGATCTTGCATTATATCTGTCTGATGCTATTATTTTCTTTTTTCATTTAAAATGTAAAAATATCAATACAACTAACTCATTTTTTTACGAACTTTTTGAATATCAAAATATATTTTTAAAAACATAATGTAATACTCAATTTAATATAAAAACATATTACAAATGAAATTGCTTTAAAATTTGGCATTTTTTTTTTATTTACAAAATATTTTCTTTTGTTAATAACCAATTATTTCTACTCTATTTACATATCATTAGTTCTTAAAAATATAAATTTAAGAGAAATGTTTGGTATCAAATAGGTTTTGTAAAATTCAATTCCCCCCATTTACAGATCTTTTTTTAGCTTTTAAGAAATATTATTATCCCACACTGTACATAGTTCTCAAGATAATGTACAATTTTTTATGACCTGAAAGCAATATAAAATAGTTTTCTAATAATTACTATAATATTTGCTTTCTAACAATAATTTAATAAATAATAAATAAAATAATTAATTAATTAAAGTAATCGTAAATTACTAAAGTAATTAATTAATTAAACAAGTAATTAATTAAAAAAACTTTTCCATATATATAAATTCTAATATTTATAAATAAAGGCCTGCTCGCTAGCACCATTGCGAAATACGAACTAATACCACTCTAAACCTATACCACTATGCATTATAATTTGAATAATTTGAACATTTTTAATTCGATTCTTTGGTAATTTGATATTTCCTATTTTTTCCTTTGAACAATCTATTAATCTAATATTCAAATGCAATCTACTATTCGAATAAAAAATATCATGTACTGAAAAAAGGTAGAATAAAAAAAGCAATTCCAAGTTCGAAATTTAAAAAAAAGTATTTTTAAATTGTTTTCGTCAGTTAATGTCTATATGTTACGATTGCATTTTAAAGTCTCTTACTCAATTCGAAGATTTTACTGCTTAACAAAGAATTCAATGAAGATGCCTGTAAAATTTTCTTTCTAAAAATTCTTAAAAGTCTTTGAACGTATTAAAGTGAAGAGTGAAATTTTATTTGACAGTTACTGTATTTAAAATAAAGCAGATTACTTGTCCATGAAATTACATACTTATTTATAAAAATTTATTTTTAAATTTCATAGTTATTATTATCAACATTTTTTGTTAAAATGTCAATGCTTATTGTTTATTTATTAGGTAATATTTATAAAAAACACTTACATATTAAAATCTAATTTCCATTGTCTGTTTAAGTTTTTAAAAAATGTAATTTTCTGTTGTCATGTCAGTTTTAAGAGGCAACTTTTTGGGGGTGGGGATGGGGGAGGGTTTAGATACCTCGAATCAACAACTGGGACTGTCCAGTATGAATAAGTTTTGTTCTCCAGTATATCATGTAAAACATATAATTAGGAATTTATGTTCTATGATTTTTAGCAATTACTGAACATTTTTTGCTTAATTTTTCATGAAACAAGTGTCTTATCACATTTTTGTGGAATTATAAATTATCTTAAGATTATGAAGCTTGTAATCATAATGTTCATTATTATTTTTTATCACGTCAATATAAGATGAAAATCAGATTGAATCTTACCAAACCATTTATCTTTACTTTTATATATTTTAGAAGTTAATAAAGATTTCTTTGTAATAAAAGGTACAAATTTTATAGAATTCTTTTTTTCAAAAATAAATAAATAAAATGAAATAATTCTTTTTGAAAGAAATAATTTTGGGAAAAAGTAAAAAGTAAACGCAGCCAGTGTTCTTTTTATTTAATCAATATAGGTCACATCTGTCTCCCAGGTCTTTGAATTCGGAATATTTGTTAATGAGAACACTGCTTAGCTATAAAAAAAAATTCCCTTTACAATTAGAATGTTTTAACTATCAATGGAGTCTTGTTTTCCTCTAATAGTATTGTTCCTCGAACTCACTGTTTGTGTGCGTATTTTCTTCTTCTAAACATTAAAAGAATTTTAACGACAATAGGAACATAGCCGCATTACTGTTTCCAACGGCTGGAAATCATTCAATGAGTTTTTCTGTTCCCTCGTCAAGCGGTGACGTTTGTTGTTCTATATAACCAATTGCATGTTAAAAGTATTCAAGGAACTTTTAACTGGAAAAAAAATTTACAATAATGATCTACTTTGCATACCGTCTGCGAAAAATTAAATGTACAATGGACGATTTTTAAAGTTATTAATTCCTTTATTGCAGTTTTCCGTGTTCTGGTTGAAACTGATGAAATTTTTTGTATTATCTTTCAGCTGGATTCACATTTATTGATAAATATACTTTTATAAAATAAAAACCCATCCATGTAGAACTTCCTTTCACCCATACGATATGAAAGATAAAGTTTTTAAAATGCTGAATGAAAAATCATTTCATGACAATTGATATTGTTTAAATAATGTAATATTTAACTTTATGATGTTTTTCCTTTTCCTTTCTTCGTTGTATACTTTTCTTTTTCGAAAGATATTATTTGGCTTCTAAAACTGAATTAGCACAATTATTTTTCATGTGACATAAACATAAAATGATTTATTAATTTACGCTCTCATAAATTTTCTCTAATGGATATTAAGAAATCAGAATTTTAATTTTATTCTTGAACAATAAAAACATAGCATTTTGGAAAATTAGATTATTTTAAAGAATTCTTTCAGTTCGTCAACAATAGATTTTTCGAACTAAACATTTTAGGACAACATTGAAATATTTTGAGAATAAATAGTTTTGCAACACAATTAATCCATAATGAGCACAAAGGTTTCATATCAATTTCATTTATGTTTTAAATTTTTATTAAAAATATTTTGCTTAAAATTTGGTACACATTGCAAATTTTTTGTTTTTATAAAATATTTTTATTAAAAAGAATGTTATGGCATAATCTTTAAAATTAAAATAAATTATCTTAGTTTTTAAGAAATTTGAAGGGAAAAGAATGTTATTATGCCTTAGGTGAGTGGTAAAGAAAGCATTGTCATTTTTTGTTGTGTTAATACATAATGAGAATACTGTTCTTAGTGACTTATTTTGTACATATAACAAATAAAAATTTATGATATTCATCTTTATTGACAAATTTAATTAGTACAACATATTTCCTTCACGTGATTGTGCATTTTAATTATATGAAAGTAAAATTTGATTTTTATATCATTTACATTATTTCTTTCATTAAATATGCGAGAATTTGAATTAGTGCCCATAATATTTTTCAGTTTTATTAGAAATGAGTTTTACAAATTATTTAAACCATTAATTTGATAGTACATTAATACCATTAAGTCAACATCAGAAACAAAAAAAGAAAAGTGGTAATTAATAAATGTTTAGAATATTGTATTACTTTACAAAAATATTTTTTATCAAATCAATTCTTCAATAATTAGTTCCATTTCAGATCATTATATTAAAAGCAGAATAATAATCTTTTAGAGAATAATATGTTCTTATTCTTAATCATTCTCGTGCAGAAAAAATATGTTGATAGTATAAAAATTTTAATTAATTTATAACTAAATCAGTAATTAAGGTTTTACTAATTATAATTAATTTCTTTAATTTGAATATAGTTTATTCGAATGACATGATTTTCGGTGAGATAAAATAATTATACTTGTATTGGGCAAGAAAAGGTTATTAAGCTTCTGTTGAATTCAGAAATAAAAGGCAAAATTCTGGGTCAATAAGATGAAGAATGTTTGAGAAAAGAATTGTTAATGTAGAAATTGAGTAAGAATACCACACTTAATCTTTTTTTTAATTTGGAGAGACGAGGGTTGCTATGACATGAAATTAATGTAATCTATGTTTTAATTAGTGGAGCATTCAAAGACTATTTTATTTTTAAAACGAATTCTATTATTTATTGTTCTTATTTCACTTTTGTGTCGTAATGGAATCATTTCTGTTTCACATGATACATATCAAATATGGATTTAATTTTATCAATCCTCACAATTCAGGGGAAAAATTAAAAAAAAAACAGATTTGTGTTACAGTTCATAGGAAAATAACATGTGATAAGAAAATGAAAGACACATGTAATAATATTTACCACAAGAATCACCTCTAATAAATTTAATCATGTCACTGAATCTGAAATGAAACAGAAATTTTTTACAGGTCTCTTTCAAACTAATCTGTATTGCTGTAAATTAAAAAAATAAATGATCAAAAACAAAAGCATTTAAAATATATTGTAAATACTAAAATAATGAAGTTGTTAAATGGGGTTATAAACTTCTCCCAAGGAACGTTTAATAACATTTTCGATTTCGTTACGTAAAAAGGTAATAGTAAATGTGATTAAATTTTGTAAATATATGCAATTTAATATTACCAAAAATTATTTAAGCGTGAATCGGGACAATTTGATTTTATGACATGCTTACATTCGGCCAGTTATAAGCCGGCAAGTAGGCAGCGCATGCGTAGAAAGGCTAAAAAAAGGTGTTCGGGCGATGGCAAGTAATTGTTCTGATCGGACAAGTACATACCGCTGTATTGATTTTTTTTCTCTTACTGCGCATGCGTTTGAAGAATTCAGCGGTTTGTCTGATATGAAAAAATTGATGACATCATAGATTAATTCCGACATTTTTTTTTTTTTTATTCTTTCTAATGCAAGATTGTATGTGTTCCAATTTCTTTTCAATACTTTTCCTAATTTAGGTTTGTTGGTCTTTTTTTTATTTATTTTACCACGTTTTTTTAAAAATATCCATCCATTTAATACGATGCACAATAAAAAAGTGAAACTCGGGGAAGCCAAAACAGCAATTTATAGCCAAACATGGAATGTCTGAATCTATCTTATGAAATTGTGATAAACAAACTGTCCCTTTCTGCGCATGTGCTACCTGCTGGTCTTATAATTTACTGAGTGTAAACGCAAAATTAAATTGTAAATTTTTACCCACTTGATTCAATTACGATACATAACACTTACATATTATCTTTACAATTCGAATAAATGATCAAGCATGTTTTATTTATTTCTTTGTTTAATTCTGCCTGTTATTAAGTAGGCAACAAATATATATATAAATATATAAGGTTTTGTGATATAAATAATAAAAAAGTGCTTTCCGGGAGATATGGATTAATGTGTATTAAAAGAAACTTCAAATGTAGCATCTACGCCATAATTACTCACAAAAAGAATAAATAAATATTTCACTTGGCTCTTTTAATAGTTAAAATAATTATCTACGTATTCTTCAATCATTCTGAGAAAAGTTTAAGAGAAATAAACAAAAAATATTTTTAAACACTTAGAATTCATTTTTAAATAATTACTTGGGCACCTAATTTTTTTATTTCATGTTCAGTTTCAACTACTTAGTAGCATAATAGTGAATCATGCAATTCATTAAAATATTTAGAATATTTTATTCATTATGTAACATTATATGCAGCAAGAAAAAAATATATAATATATTAACTATTTAAAACAATTCCATATTCTATTTTCTTCGATATTATTTCAAATAAAATCGAACGTTTTAAAATTAATTCATTGCATCGTATATTCTGTATTTAATAATACAAAATTCCTTTTGTTAAAAGAATTTCAAGTGATATTCACAATAATTTAGAGGCAACATTTATGCTTGATATATTTTATTACAGCAAATAATGGCAGAAAAAGAATTGATATGCAAATAAAAATAAAAGTCACTAGTTGTGAGCTGAATGCTCCAATACATAATTAAACAGCCCATGGGGAAACATATGATCCCATTTCGACCGAACAAGCAGAAACAAATAAAAAAATGATTCTACAAAATGAGATCGAAGAATAAAAAAGTGCACAAACAAATCGGAAACTGAAAGAAGCAAAAAGAATCCCAAACCTCTTTAACGGTCGATATTCGTGTTAATTACCTAGGTTAGATCTTCAGTAAAAAGAACAACCTCTGTTGGGGGTTTAAAGGTTATATTGAGAATCACGTTTAAGCCTTTCTGTTTTTTCATTGATGATGGCCTGGTTTTAGAATGAAAGGAATTGGTCGTAGTACAACTAACTCTACGGAAGCTAAAGAGCGAGTCTTTTATTTTCCCCAAACTAGAAGGTCGGGGTTGAACGTCATGGCCGTCTAACCAACCGTAACCGCCGGCACCGCTGTGACGTCACGCAGCGCTCTCTCGTTACGTCAGCGGCAGACGATTTTCAACCGCGACGCTCAGTTTTCATTTAGTTCTTATGCGTTGTGAGTGAACGTTGGATTACGATTAGTGCTGTGCATAATAATTCCATTTCTTCGGATAATTTTGCTTATGAATAATTTTAATTAATGAAAATTAAAACTAGAAACTATTGATTGAATGCCGTGATATCTATTTTCGTAAAATTGATTAAATTTTAGGAGCAAACGATAAATAAACTCTGTATTTTTAAATAACTGTACTTTAAGAAAAACATTTTTATTAAGATTCATTGATAAAATTATTTTGCATTATTTGCTGATAGAATTTTAATACTTTTTTATTATTTTTGAATGATATTTATTTGCAAACGATATATATCTGCGATGAAAAAAGACTTAGATTTTTCTCTGTTTGATGAAAGATATATTTTAATATTCTCTCTGTTTACATAATTGGATTGATTGAACTATTTTTTGCTTTAAAAATATAATTATATCTTGAATTTCTTATATTTTCATTAGTATCATATCGATATTTTTGTTAAATATATGATTCAAAATTTAAAATTTGTGTTGCGAATTAGTGTAGAGTATTTAAAGAAAAGATTTTACTCAAATTAAAGTGATGCACTAATCATGATTTGAATTTCCAATTAATGGCATAGAAATACTTATATATAATTGGATGAAAAAAAATGATGGATCAATTTGAATATGATAATGTTACATGAAACAATGATGGCAGCATTTCGCTTTTCGAATAAAACAATTTCCTTTGGATTATAACTTTTTTTGGTGAAAAAAGAATTAAATTGACTAATAAAACTGGCGAATTCCGTAGCCAAAAGAAGTGGCAATATGACTAAGCTGCGGCGGTCAGGTTCTGTGGATTTCGGAAATCCTGGAATGTCCAATGTTTTGGACATGGCCAAAGCTTTGTGCTTAGCATGCAAGCAGCGCAGCAAGCCAAAAAGAAGCTTTAGTCTTTTTCAAATAAAGGTAAGAATTTAAACTGTTTTGACTACTGTTATTACTGGTACATTCTTTTAAAACTTCTGTCTTACGAAAATATATAACTTTTAATTTCATTCTACTAAATACATTGGAAATTTTTTTTAAAGAAAATGTGTTCTTAAAAGAATCTTAATTTTTATTTTTATTTTAAATTGAAGCATATTGAATTCGTATGAAAATTCCAAATGATAGCATTGCTTATTTTTAGAATACTTCCTTTATATTTGCACTTATTAATTATAATAGTGTGAAAAAAGAACTTAAAATTGTTGTTAATGCTCAGAGACTTGGCACCATTTTTTACAAACATTCTATTTAACTATTTCAAAAATGGAATTCTCAAACATCACCAAAGATTACTGATGATGTTTTTACAGTGATGAAATTTTTATAAACGCGAATTTCAACACTGTATGAATTTAACAGAAAAATGTTTTTGTGTAATTATGCAAACATCAAACTTTAAGAAGCAAAATTATTCTGTACGTTGCATATTTTTGCTAATTATTTTTCTTAAATGACTTTCATAATTTTTTTTCGGTTTCTTTAATTTAAATGGAAATTTATTTCTATTGGAGCAGTTATTTTACTGATAATAACTACAACAACGATAAAAAACTGCGATTAAAGAATTTTTATTTGTCTTATCTTCTAAATATGTTTACTACATAATAAAAATGTCGTTCATATTTTACGACATGAAATGCTTATATAATAGTTATAAAAGTGTTCACACGATATTTTTTATTACCAATATACACCATTACATTTTTTTTTTTTTTTTTAGTATTTAGAGAGATTTTTTTTTGTAATTACTTACTTCACATTTGCAGGCATTTTAGTTTGGTGATATGTTTTTATAACTTTTACATTAAATATTTAGACATTCTTTACTTGTATTGAATTGATTATTAATTTCTTACAAAAAGCAAAACGACTTCCTTTTTCTCTAAAAAAATTCATAGTGTACATTTTATTTATTTTATATGAATTTACGAAAAAAAATATTTACTAGTATATAAAGATATTGAAAATTGATTTACTTATATGCTATACCGTTGTATATACTTTAAATTTAGAGCAATTATTGTGCGGGTATATATGTATACTTAATAAATTACTTATAAAACCTTTTGCTCATTTCATTTTCACACTTATGATATCCTCGTAACTATTTTCATTTATTTTTTATTTATTTTTAAGAACCCAAACAAAATTTAAATTTCAGAATTAAAAATTCTTAAACTAATTCTGCCTGATTGATTATTTTCAGACAAATATATTTTATTTTATTTGAATGAAATCTATTAATTTCAAGCTTGTGTATCTATTATTTCTATATATAAAATCTACATAATATTTAATGTTAAATTTTTTTTATTTACTGTACAATTTGAATGCAACAGTAAATCTCTTGTACATTTTTTTACAACATTCACAGAAGTGCGAGTATCTTTAAATGAAATTATAGATTAATATTCTTATTTTTCAAATATTGAGCAATTATAGTTGATGATTGACAAAAGAATGTTCTTCTAAAAACTATTTTAAGCTTTTCTATATCTGTTATCGCTCGAAATTATAAAGGAAGCGTAACAACGAACTAAATTATGAATTCAGTTCGTTGAATTTAGACATATTTTCAACTATAGATGCAAAACCTTAGGAAATTTAGACTTGGCTTCATTATTTTTTAAAAAATATTCTTTACTCCTGAAAAAAAAATATGATTAATATATAGAAATTATATTTTATAATTTTAGTCAAATTAGAATAAAATAATAATATGTAAACTTTGGTCATTTATAGTATGGTAATATCTGAAATGTAAGCTATAAACAGCTTTTAGTCTAATTTCCGACAATTTTATTTTAAAACCTTTGATAAATTTAATCTTTTACTGGATATTTTTTAGGTTTCATTTCTTACTGATAGAATTTAAAAGGCAATTCTTTTTCTCTGATTTTTTTGATTTTTTTTAATAGTGTTACACTGAAGAATATTAGTTATGTTTCAAAATAGTATTAAAGGTATAAGGTCGTATTGCTTTTAATAAATGTGAAGAATTTAAACCAAATAAAACAGGAAATGAAGTAATTTCAGAACTCTTACTTTTAGTTAATTACAATCTAATCAGTGTTATAAAAACTAGTGAAAATTGTTATCTGACTAATTGTTAACTATAAAAATCGAAGAATTGAAAGCTTTCGAACAAAATCATTTTAAAACTTATATATAACCACGCTATATCTGTCGAATTTTTATTATAATAAAATAAAAATAATCTAAAAATTAATAATAAGCAAAGTAACAATTTAATAAACTAAAATTAATATTTTTATTAATATTATATATAAAAAAATGAAGCTGATTACCTTAATAAACTTCTTTCTGTATTACAAATTTTTATTTATGCTTTGCACTTCTTTTAGAATTCGAATTCTTCTAACTTTTTTTTACGAATTCGGAATTCTACTTTAAATGTTCAAATAACTTATTTCTGAAGAATTAATTAAAATCAAACAGATAAAAAAAACTTTTAAATTCTGATATTCACCACTTTTTTGTTTTATCGTCAACACTCATAACATCTGTTAAGTCAACATTCATAAAATCTGTTACAAAGTTTCGGCATTAATTGACAATCAGCCGGCGAGATTTGGGGAAAGGATTTAATTAGAGGAAATATACTTGAACTGCAACTGTCTTCGTATGGTTTAACTAGGTGTAACGGAAATATCCTGCAGAGTGGAACAGGGAGGATTCCACATTTTTTTTTCTTCTAAAAACAATATAATTCTTCTCACATTTGGTATGGATCAGCGAAGTTTCATGAAACACGTTAGTTACTTCACTTTCCCGGTATATAGTGAAAGAATAAATAAATAAATAATAGCTTGGATAAAGAATCGGAATACTTTTTAGGCTTGAAGTGATATTGAGGGGGATTTATATAAATTTTTCAATAAGTATGTTGGAAAATTATAATACGTAAACAATTTTATCAAAATTTTTTTTATTAAAACCGACTTTTTATATGTATTTATTTTTCCTTCAGGCTGACACAAAGTAAATTTTATTGTTGGTTATCTTTAAGAGTAATATTTTATTATGTAGGATGTGGCAACAGAAATATATTTTATGTAATAAATATTATATATAATAAATTAATTTTATCAAGGAAATTGTAATTTATAAAAGTTCTATTGAATTTTAGAATATTTAATATTTTGTCTTTATATGATCATTTAATATAAAATGTATTTCCTTTGCGAAATTTAATTGATAATCATTATTCGAATTCATCAGTTGTTTAAAAAAAACATGCAGCGTTTTGCTTCGATTTTTCAATGTATTTATTCAGATAGAAAAGTGCTAATGAATGAAAAGGATAAAAATTGTTTATCTTTGACTAATGAATTAACTGTTCGTTGTTTTTATAAAGGTGGGTTAACACTATTACGAGCTGTCTTTGCCTCTCTACTGTTGTCCCTGTATTGTCCTCATATGAACCGATGAGACAACGTCGTTGAAACAATGCTCAATGGTTGCCCCGAAGAAACAACTATTTGCCATTATCCCATTGTGGTCACGTGATTTTCCGGCAGTGGGCCTGATCTTCTATTGCGTGCAATAGTTAGCCTCGTGTGAACCCACCATAAGACCTGTAAATATTTTACCTTTAACAGGCACATAGATTTCGCAATATAATTGTATTTGGATTTAAAAGAAACCAAAAATATACCAAATAATGTCATGTTCTTGTTTAATATTAAAAATGCTACTATGCTCTATATCAATCTGAATTTTTAAAATATGCAAAAACTGAATAGCAGTTTATCTATGAGAATCTTGCCGCCTCTTGTGTTTAACTTGATAAAACTGATAATTTTTCAAATAAAAAATACTTTCCTCTCATTTAATCATATAAATGCACTTTTGGAGGTTTCCATTAAACCTTCATGTTCCTTTACTGTAGCAAAAACCACAATGTTTTTAAGGCAATTTTTCGTTATATTAAAATGTTTAAAAGCTTAGAATAGACGCTATTCAATCTTTTAAACAATGTTATCGTTGCATATGATCTGTACATTTTTTGTATCTATAATGTGATCTAGATTCTAAAAATAAATGTATTCTTATTGTAAATTCAAAGATATTCAAATTGATATTGCTTTAAAAAATTATCTGTTAAAATTTTTCTGTTAATGTTTTTGTCACATCTATTTTTTATTACGAATATAGTATTTCATATGTCAATTTTTTTGCGATTGATAGAGAAAGGAGATGTTATTGGCTAATAAATTACTTAAACTTACTTTATTTAATTTAACATATAAAACGTGTTTTGCTCTTTTATTTTGTAGTAACTTTATATTTATATTTCAAAATGGTATATTAAAAAGTTATATCGTAGTTAAAAAAAAGCAACCGATGATTTTTATTCACATATGATATGCAACACAACAATATTAGTTAGCATTTGATTTTATACCGTATACATTAATAATATTTTCAAGTATTTATAATGTTATGTGCGACAAATCTTCCGTAATTTTTTTCTTTCGCATATTCAGTTGAAGCATTTGAAATAATTCATATGAAGTAATTTTAAGATTTTTTATGATAATATATAAGAATAAATAGAAAAACAATAAAAATGATCGATATTCTATTTCTGATTGCAATCAAAGATAACTTTTATTGAAAATACACGAGAAAAATTTTTTCTAGTAACAACTTCGTGAATGATATAATTTATATTTCTGAATGTGTTAGAACTACAGAAAAATGACAATAAATTTTCTTAAAATAAAATTCTATTCTAAAGATAAAATTTCTTATGTTGAAAAGTAGATATGGATTTTTGAAACGAATTTTTAAAAAGTACTTTTAAATATATAATAATTGTTATATATGCATGTGTTATAAATCTTCTATGAAGAATAGTATGCTTTAAATGCATGAGAATTGTTGTTATGTTAAATATATGAGAAACATTATGTAACTTATATTTGAATTTGTATATTCCTTGTCAGAATAGATATCTTAAAGTTGAATTTTTTTGTTTCGATTGCAACTACCAAATTAATTTCATAATTTTCCCAAATAATTTCTAAATTTTAGTAGTTTTTGTAACCATATTTAAAATACCATTTAATGGAGTATTTGAGGTTTTCTCAACATCCATTTGGGCATACAGATAGAAAAGAAAAAAAAACCGAGACCTTAGCACTTAGCTGAATATTTAAGCAAGAAGATAACAAAAATCTGGATTTTTTTCTGTTATCATCGAAATGTTACAGGCAAATGATTTCTTCCCTGAAAGAATTGACATCTTGCGCATCCCTCTCAGCCCTCAAAAGCTTGATTGTTTTATCTCCCCTTTGACATGTATATGTTGGGGCAGACATCACGCACCTTCCCTGAACTTAACGAGAAACGACTTGAGCAATCTGTTTGTTTTGAAGAAACACTTAAGATTCCATTCGTCATTTGTTATACGTACCTGATGCGTGCACCTGTGTTTGTGTAAAGTCGCACTGGGAACTACAACCATTCGCGGCTTTCGTCCCGACCAGCAAACATTCATTTTTCCTGGAACGCATCGGTCATGCCCATCCGATGACAATATTATTGTTGTGCTTATTACTTACCAGCATTGTCATTACTTTTTCCCGCAATATATCACGTTTGGGGTCTTGCCCATAATGCATTCTTGCCGGCGACCTTCGAGGAAGGCTGGGAATCACGAAGGTGCCTCATGCGTTGAGGTTGGTGATAGTTCTAAAAATAAGATCTTTCCAACTTTTTTTTGAGTGTGGATTTTTTTTTTTATATTTATATCGAATGAATTCGTTATTGTTGATGATAGTTATTTTCAATAAAAATTTCCAACAAGGGTTTTTCCCAGAAGCTTATTGGAAGGATGATTGTTGGATTCGAGTGAAGCTTCTTCAGATTCCAAAGCCTTTGTCTCTAGTTGAAGGAAAGAAATTGTTCTTTTCTTTTTGCCTTTTAGTCTAAGCTCCCATTTCAATGGTTTTCTTTTGTGTACGTTTTTATTGCGTGCGCAGTTCCTAAGACTTACATATTTTGCTTATTCGTGGTCACATTTTTTAAGACAGTTTTGAGGGAGTTAAGCACTTTTTATTGGAATCATATGTCCTTCAGTTTTTCTAATATCAATCAATAGTGTACTCTGTATTTTGTTCAGAAGTAAAACTTGTCAGAGTGTATCTAAAGATCAAACGATGCACATAATGCCAAACTGTTTTTATGATGATGATACCGTGTCCACTTTACAACGGAAAGAGGGCTACTCGAGGACAGAAGTCTGATTTCTAGCTCATATAAAGATGACATTTACACACTCGCTTGCACAACCCCTTTTTACGGGGGGGTGGGGCTCACAGATAGAATACAGGGGAAGGAACAATTCTGCCCTAACCAAGACTCGAATCCGGGACACCCATATCACGGGAAAGACGCACAAGCCCTAGTCGAAGAAGTTGGCTAAATTATTGCTTATGATACAACGTTATTCTGTCCAGAATGGCCGAATCCCTTATCATTTTCTGTTATTTTTTTAAGAACAAAGCATAGTTTGTTATGTCTAAATCAAAATGACAGCAAGTTTTAGTTATAATGTTGGGAATTATTTTCACCAATTAAGTCTTTAATGGGTGCAAAGGCTTCTTGGAAAATCTATTATAGATTTTGGAGGAGGAATTCGAAGTATGCAGCCATTTTTTTAATAATAGGATATTTTTAAAAGATATATATTTATAATTTATTTTTTCAGTTTTTTCTTTGGTATTTAGTAATTTTTATAATAATTTTTGGTTTATTTCCTTTTAATAAATTTGTACTTCTATTTCACAGAAGAAATTTAGAGCGATACTGTTTTGAAAGATATTTTAAACTAATCATTTATCTTTTCTTTTGTTAAAACTTTGTTTCACATTTCATAATACGAAATGTCTTTGCAATATGAAATGCTCAAATTTTACTTAGTTGCAATACTTTTTTTTAAAGTTTGAGGATTTAGAAAAATATAGGATAGTAAGTATAGAATCCTTTTTTAATCTTTTGTTTAATCATTAACTTATTAATCTTATAAGTTTAAAACTTTTTAACTTATTTTTTGTTTTCGTCATTGTGAATCAAGCTTTCTTAAATTGTTCAGATTCCATAGGCTATCCTATATTATTTTCGGGACAAGAAAATTTGGGTATGATTTATAATCTTTGGATATGATAATATGTATTTGTTTGATTTTTAAACTGTAATTATCAAAAATAGTTAATAATACGAGTAAAATAGCACAAATAATGTTATTCAATTTTTTTGGTTTATGATAACATAATGATTTTATCTTGTCTGTTTTCTTGAAGCTATATATCTGGATCTTTGAAAATTCAGTGCATTCTAAAATATCGCAAGCATAAGAATCCCAAAAGAGCTGCGTCTTTATCAAAGACACATTCAATGAAAATTTCCAACACAGATTTTCTCGGAAGCTATTAAATAAGATAATTGCCAGGGTGTTGGGTGAAGTTTCTTCAAATAGCAAATCTTTTGTCTATTGTCGAAGGAAAGGTTTTTTTTTTCTGTTATTTTCTTATCTTTTCTTTCTTAAGGTGGATCTTGGGGTGTTTGTTCCTGCACAGAAGTAATTGAGCCTTGAAAATAGATGGAGAGAAATAATCCTGCTTTTGTTTCGTTTTCTCTTTAAGAATCTATGCGTGGGTGTAGTTGTAGTACCTTCTTCGGGGCCTACTCTCACTCTCATCCTCGTTCAAGTCATTAGCGGTGACTAGTAAAAAGAAACCAAATACAAATCCAGCTCCTTGATGGGAGCCTTAATAAAGAAATTTAATAGTGGAGAGGTGGAAAAATGGGATGCTTGTGTAAAATAAACCGTGCTTCAAAACCTTGAAATAAACCCGCTTTCTTCATCTTGAATCAAAGTTTATTTACTTTTTTTCTTCTTTCTTCTTTGCTGCTTTTCATTGTGTTTTCCGCATGGTTTCCCGGCTTGAAGATCTTTGATGACCGCTGGTTGTCCTCGACATCCTGAAGGAAAAGAAAAAGAAAAATCCCTGATTTTTACTATTGACGGGGAATTTTACTCTGTTAAGATCTTTGCAACAGATTTGTAAACTTTTATTTAGAATTTGAAACTCTTGATGCTTGAAGAATTTTAAAATGTAAACTTTTTTTAAGGAAATGCTTTCGGAGATCTATATCAGTACCTTAAGGATTTCACCAGGGCACGTGGGAGGAAATTTGGGACTGCACACAAAGTTAAAAGATAAAATGAGAGCAAAAACCCTTTTAAATCCCTGAAGCAACTTTTAACTTTTAGGAAATCAATGACATCACAGTTAGATCTGTGGATGTTTTTAACCAGCTTTGATCAATTACAATAGTTCAATAGTTAGCAATAGAATAATTTTAGAATAGTACCTTAACGATTATTAATTAATTGTAAACCGTCTTAAATATTTTATCATCTTGTTCGTAATTTGTCTAAATCATTTAACAATACATTAGTATAATGTATGTTATTTGCATGCAGAGGAATTGAATTGGTAATGTGTACTTTTGATATAATAGTTTTCTTTTCTAAACCTATTATTAAGAAGAAACTACCCCTGCCCAATCTAAGTATCCTGAGTAACTAAATGATAATAATTATGAGCGATCTCAGAAGTAGGAACTGAGGTTGAAGGCTAAAGAACTTAGCCGCCTATAAGACAACTCTTCTCGTAGAATGCTCGTCACTGGATTGGTAATAACGTGACCATACAACATTACTATGCTCACCAGAAGAGCGAGAATCAATAAATGAATAGGAAACGTCTCATATTTGTATTTGAAATTCTTCTCTACGGGGTTTCATATCTAATAATTCATTATTATTATTATTTACAGAGAATGGTCTATCAACAAAATCCTATTCTATTAAATCTCGTGCGCCTTTTATTTTTTTTTACAAATTTACAAATTTTCTTCGTGAAAAAAATTATATTGCAAGATTTTTTTTACTTCAGATTACTTTGAAAATATTGGACTTATTCAGCTTTTTTTTAAAAATAAGTAATAAAAATTTAGTAAATAATTATTTTTATTATTTTTGCATTAGGAATGAAATAATAATCCATATTATTGTTCAATTTTTAATACATAAATGACACATCATCTATACAGATGTTGTTAGTGCTATTGTTTTATACACATTTGCCTCTTTCAGTTCACGTACACTTTTATGCTGAAACTTATAGAAATAAATCGTGTTTTAGTTACGAAAGTGGGAAATAACTTTTATGCCATATTCTTAACAAAATAGAATAGATAATTCAACTCTGTCCTTTTTACTTTCTCTTATACAAAGTATACTAAGAGAAAATATTGTGAAATCGTCAATAATAATAATAATAATAATAACACGGGATTTTGATGTAACTAGACCACCCTGAATATGCAAAACATATTTTTTAATTATGTCTGTATGTCTGCTAACACAATAACTCAAAATTCTTTGAATTAGATAGATGAAATTTGGTATTTAAAGTTCAAATAAATTAGAGATCTCGATCAAATTTCGAAGGGAATTTGTCTAGATGATGCCTTCAAGTCCATGGTGCCTCTCTGTCCAGATAATGCCTACAAGTCGTTAATGATACCTCGACAAATCTGGCGATCATGGTGGCCCTGCCTAATCCAGTACACCCCAAAAGTAGTATCCAACAACTGTTTTAATATTTTCTGTACGGACTCACTTTTTAAGTTTCTTGCTACTTCCTGCTATGAACATTTTATAATTCCATTAATGTGTGATTTTTTTCTCTGTTTGTGCCTCAACGCGTCACTTCCTATCATATATTCCAATACAATAATTGTTTGTTGTAGAGAGTTCTACAACCCCTCAAAGTTTGTCCCATGATTTTAGAGTCATCCTGTATATTTCGTAGCCAATGACTGCCAATGTGCAAGGCACTCGCAGCCTTTTCCAATGCCCACAAACTTCTGTTGTGAAACGGGAATAATGTTTTTATTGGAAGAGTATGAGAAAGTTTTGGGAAGATTATTCTAGCTGCTTTAAAAAGAAATATGCTTACATTTTCAATTTGAAAGAAGATGTTTCTAACTTATGATAATTCTTTATCTTAAGAGAATTCCAATGGCACTTTCTGATTCATTCGATTGTGAAAGAAGTGCAAAGCCACAGCATCTGAACTATATTCATAAATCCTAGCCAGTTGTCACTTCGATAAGATAACTGACAAAACCTATAGCAATTTTGTTGAAGATATCGCGCTTTTAAGAAACTAGTCAGTGCTGAAGAAGGCATTCAGAAAAATGAAACGACTTTTTAACAAGAACGACATTTACTCCCATAACAAGACAAGACTGGAATGCCGATATGAGTAGTTTTTTCCCTTTTTGACAATATCTTAAGAATGCACAAAATATTTTTCAAAAAAAAAAAAATTGTTTTTCCTGAAAAGAATTTTTTTCTCTTTAAAATTCTAAATATTATTTTTTTTATTTCCTAAACTGTTTTTAAACCGTGTAAGATCCCCATTTTAATTATAAGATTGTATAGAATCCTTAATAAAATGATAAGATATAAATCCTTAAATAAAATGGAATTAAGTACATTTATTTAAGTCAATGTTTTTTTCCAATGTTGTTTTATTGTCTTTAAGTTGTCAGTGTGCAGTTATCTGTTTTTAAACATATAAATTCCGACAATAAGGATGTTACACATTAGTTAGCATTTAAATTGTTTTATTATTTAGATTAACCGCTTTTTTAATAATGCATAACAAGTTAATGATTCTTTTTTATTTTTTATTTTCTTCATAACTTTTCCACAAAACAACATCTTCAGATAAAAATTTTAATAGTTAAAAGGAGTATAAATTATGATATATATTGATAAATATCGAATATTTTTTAGAATTCAGATATATTTTTGATAAAGCTTTATTCAAAGATCAATATTTTGCCCCAACTTTGCAAAAAAAAATTTTAATTATTTGTCACATATACTTTTATTGGAATTAATTGACGCGATATTGTACAATCATATGTCCAAATTATGTGTATACGTCAAGCAAAATATGGTTTCAAATTATTTTACATTGTATTTAGATGCCATTTTGTAAGAGTACGCGGTTGATTTAATAATTAAACGATGATCAGAAATAAGGACCCCAGTAAGGAACTGTAATATCACAAAACAAAATCGTTCTAGCTTTGGGAATAAAAAAATACGAACAACCAAATTTAGAATATACAATTTTTTTTCTGTAATTGGAATAAAATATATTTTTCAACCAGTTTTTTTATTAATGTTTTGTTTTAGTTTTTGATTTTTTTCTGATTACCTTGTAAAGTACTATAGCAACTGACATGTATCTGCGAACGTTAATGGATTCTATCTTTTATGATTTAACCGCGTATAAGTATTTTGACCATCATTTTATTCCATAAAGCAGATTATTGAAAACTTAGATATTTCTGTTTTTAACTGAAATATCAATTATATCCTTGTTTTCTATAATTTAAAACATTTTTTACTGATATCTGCAAATTAAGTTTAATTTGTGACAGAGCTTTTTTGCTATTTGGTTTTCTCCATTTTTACATCACTCTATTTTTCAATCTATACTTCTAGATCCTTAAAAAGCCAAAAGAGAGAGAGAGTTAATACTGTGATACTAATCCATGACATCACAAAAATAAAGTATAACATATAAAACTTTATTAATATTTTTAATTTTTCTCTGAAAATATTTAACTTTAAGCATATTCTTAAGATTCCGGTACTTTTAGTCTAATGCAAATGATAATATATTCATACTAAATTAATGTACGATAGTTAAAAGGCTATAAGAATGTTGGGAAATCCCCAATATTCATAATCCTGACATTACAAGCCTTTACTCTAATAAATATCTTGAAATAAACGCAAATGAGTAAAATTGACAATAAACTTGCACGGGAACAAACATGTTCATAAACCTTGAAATAAATTTGGTCTGACGTTCTAAAATGTATGGAGCTAAAGTATTGAAAGAAAGAAAGGAAAAAGGATTTTTATTTCGTTTACAAGTGCAGGTACGTGACGACCTTCACATTGCATTATTCTATTTTTGGTGATGTACTTTTGTACTTGTATATACCTCCTCTCCACAACAAAAGCAAATAAAACTGTTACTTTGTTTTCATTTCTTTTCGTACGTATAGCTTACATTGTTGAAGCTCGCGCAGAATGAACATCCTGTCCATAAAAGCTTACACCATCGTCATTTCCGGTTTCCAATAAAAGAAAGTGGATGCTATTTCAAACTGTTTTTCTGTTGAAAGGATTTCATTGCCTTTCTTGATGATTTTTGACAGAATGAAACTTTTTTGTCATTTATTGAATGGGTGAAATTTTATATTCGCAGGAAAGTTTAGTTGGTGTACAAAATATTTTGACAGTGGGGAAGATATGGAGGGGGGGGGAGCATCACAAGGGAGTGTATGCTTGCTACAGGTAGTTGCGTTGAGGAGCAAGAAGATAGCAAAGTATTAAAGAAATTATTTCAATATTTATCATAAAAAATTTGTCGGAAGCAAGTTGTTATTGCTTAGTCATTTCATTTGTCTGAACGTTTTAGCAACGTCAAGTTTATTTTTTATTGAGATAATTCAGTTCAATTATATTAACGTCCCGTATTTAAGCTATCCCGTATTAACACTAGGGCTATTTTGGGACAACTCGTAGTTTTGAACTACGGTCACTTAAAGAGGACGACACCTGAGCTGACATCTTCTCTCCAAACGTCCAACCGCACCAACGGGAAGACGTGCAACAGAACCCGCGATTGTTTTTCAATGGAATCGGGTCTCGAATTTGGATCCTCTTGACTCTGAAGCTGAGACCTTACCATCAAGCCACCTCGGCTCTCAATGAGATAATTAATGTTTTTATAAGTAAAAAAACAAAACTAATTGTAAAATGAAATGAGATTAAATCCCCGCTTTGAAGTGAGACGTGGGTTATTTCGGGCCGGACTTTTGAGTCATGGTTAGACGACATCTCATTTCGCTCGCTCTTTTCTAACTTCATGACTTTCCAACAGGTATTCAAAGTATTGAACATGTGTTAGATCTGTACACACGAATCGGTTCATTCGTTCTCATATCTTTGGCGAGGGTATTAAAGTCAGTTGTTGAATAAAAACGGAAAATGTGTTTATTTTCCCCAAAATTCAATTAATTATAAACAGAATAAATTCATATTTCAAAGTTTAACATATTTAAATGTGGTTTATGGTGGTTTATTGTTATAGTTGTTAAATAGTATTGTTATTGTTATAAGTAGTTACAGTTGTTGTGGTATATTGTTTATAGTCATTAAATGGTTCAATATGTTTATTTCAATATCGCTTCTTTCATAAATGCTATAATTTTTATTAGTATTTTTTATTGCCATTTAACGTAGAGATCTATAAAGCGATTAATTAATGCTTATGGAAGGTACATTAAATGCATCGCATCAATTTAATTTTGTAATCCGTTCTTCGTTAACGATTCCCTGTGCGTATTATTACATCTCAACACACTGCAATTAGACGACCGTGTAGTAGATAATGTTCAGTTAAAACCCATTGCTACTCTTTGGATGCTCTACTTGGGATATTACACAGGGCTTAATATTATATGTAATGCCTTTTAAATGTTAGATGTGTGTTTTCGGAGATCATTGTTCATCTATTAAGTTATTTATAAAATTACGAGGAATGCAGTCACAGATGAAGTACATCTGGATATGTCATCATTAAAGCCTTCTTAGAGCCCATTGCTCATCTTTTTAATTTGTAGTATGAAACTGCAGCACTAGATGAAGTGCAATTAGGTGTTTGGTGATTTGAATTTTGATGTTTAAGGCATGATTATGATGTGATGTGAATTGATGCCACGCCTTTACTCTTATTCAAATATTCTTGAAATTTCTTAAATCATACGTCGTTTCTAAAGTCTATGTTGAAGCTTTCTTCCCCATCAATTATGAAGGCATTTCTTTGTTAACAACCATAGTTTAGAAGCGCAAAGCTTATCAATAATATCATTATTTCATTTGTATTTTTTTGAAAATTTCCCTTTATTTATATTAATGCGCAATAATAAGAATTTTATTAAATTTTTGATGGAAAAAATCATGGATGATTATTATATTAGATTTAGATTTCATTTATTAGATGGTATTATCTATAATATGATGTCTCTCAAACTAGTTTAAATCATAATTAATTCCCTCATTTTTGTTTTCAATTATTCCATATCAAATTTCTCCTAAAATTTTCTCTTATTTTATTATCATATTCCTTTTTTTTATAACATTCACACTAGAAAACTGGTAACTATTTATTTCGTCACACTCTGAGCGAAGGGATAAAAATCCATAAGGCTTATGACATTCTTCATAGATACTTAAGTTTATACTTTAAAATTTCGATAAGAAACCTGTTTTTATTAACTCGGAAACAGATTTACCAGTTATCATTTAAAAGCTTATAAAATGCAATAATAATATGTTATTAACATTATAGTTATGAGTTAAAAACATTTGATTATGTAAGTATTTTTATCAAATAGAATTTACCATTTTATGTTTTACTTAACGCATTTACACGCTTTGCAGTGTTAAATAATTTCTATTCCAACCCAATGTTTATGCATGAGAGATGTTTTCTTGAAGTCTTTCTGCATATTCTCTAGATTTTAGAGCAATAAAATAGACTCAAGGTCTTCGAACCGACAAATCTTACGCCATTTTAATAAAATGCTAAAAAAAATTGAATTTTATTTTTAAAAAATGTGAGCAAGTGTCTAGCATAAATATTATTTCAGAGAAATATTTTTATAGTAGATTTTCAAACATCGGAATTTTTGCCTATTAATCAAATTTTAGAATGTTTGCGGTACAGAAAACTACAATTTTAAGAACATTAAAGTAAAAACAGATTCTAAATTTTACGTCTTTTGTAGTTTTTTTCATTTCAAATTCTATTCATTCGGAATTCTTGTATAAAAACACGTCGTCTGCCTTCCAAATTTTATTCTTTTTTTTTTTCATTCTATTTTTGTCCAATTGTCTCTATTTCATTACTCTACAGAAATCCTGCGAAGTTTTGTAATTTCGTGGTGGACAGAATTTTTCCGAAAAAATAGAAATAAAAATCTAACATGTGTGTTATAGAATGAAATATTATCCCCATAAATGATCCGTAACCGTAACGTAGGAAAATAATAATAAAAAAAGTATTACTTTACGTACGGCATACTACTGATCTACAACTGTCATTGAGGTGTTTTTATACTCGCTAAATAATAGCTCTTTATTTTGGTTCTTTTTATTGGAATTTTATGACTATATTTGTGGGTTTGGGGCCAGCCACACGCTTGGTTGAAGCTCCTTGAGATGGGGGTCATTTACGTATTGCAGTACAAGGATATTCTGTACGTCTTCAACATTCAACAACTGATTGTAGTATGTATGTATGTAGTAATAACAAATATTTGACCAGCAGTTATTGTAAAAATTGTTTCAGAGCATGCTCGGAAAAAATTACGGTCACAATCAGTAACTTGCGTGACTCACTTGTGTAAAATGATTCGAGCGACAAGTTTCTCTCCGTATCATAAGTTTCCTCTGTGAGTATCTTTGTCAATAAACTTGTACCTGAAAGTAATTATTTATTCCAAAAGTATTCATTATTTTCAGCAAGTATTCATGGGTATGAATACTTTCTGAATTTGCGGTATCATTTCTATGTATAATATTGTAAAGGGAATGCATAAAAATAATTTTAATGTTACTCATAAAATTTTGAAAAGGCTGCGAATCTGAATCTGAATGGCCACAAATTTTGAAGAAAAGTTAGCTTATTAAGCATTTTAGGCTGTTTAATGTTTTCATTTTAATTTATAAAACTTTCATTGTGTATTTTTTGAAAAACATCAGTATTTTTATAACTTTATTTTTAAGTTTTAAATTACCCCAATTTGAACTGTGTTACTACATTTATTAAAAATTGGCGTGAACAACCAATAAATTAATAAATTTGTAATGCCATTAACCGGAAAATAATCTTGTTGAAAATTGTTTCGAAAATTTCAGATAAAATATATATACGGTTATTTAATATATTTTTTCTGTGGAATGGCTCGTTGATTAAATCTAGAGGATTCCTTCAGAAACATTTGTTGAAATGTATTTACAAATTTTTTTTCGTAGCCGCTTATTTTAAATGTAATAAATAATCTTGTATTATAACTATACATAACGATTTCCATATACTCATATTAATTTTTTTCAGCATTGCAATTTACATATATTTTTTAATGAATTGCATCAAATTTGTGTATTTGATAAAAACTTTTTATTTCAAATTTTGTGATCAGATCGCTTATTAAAAATTCAAAACCTCTCATTGTTGCTTTTTGCATTCATAATTTGTGAATAATCTGTTAATGATTTTTTGCTATTGTAATCATATCTTGCTAGACCTTATTTTCTTATAAACTTTACAATAAAATGAGCTACAGATTTGGGCCTTGTAAGCGTTCTACAATTTTAAAGATCGCAAGATTTTATATAAAACAATATTTTAAATAATTCATGTTTTATACTAATATTTCGTACGTAGAATCTACATTATTCTATCGAATAATGAATGAATGAATTTACGGAAAAATTTAAATAATCAATATGGCTCCATTTTAAAGGTGTTTTTCTTTTGTGTTGTTATTATTTTTATTTATTGTCTTCTAGATAGTTTAAAACATCTGTTTCTGTAAGAATTTTTTTAATTCTGCTTTTCTACTAAATACGATAAGTTTCGATTTTTAAAATTATTATATAATTTACTGCAAATTTAATCAAACTTGGTTTTTAAAATGAAATTTAATTTTAATTAAATGCAAATAGATTGATTATATTGCTAGTTTAATGTAATAATAAATGAAAACAAGTTTTACTTAAATTTTAGTCAATAATAAATATTTTAAAAGCATCTGTGCAATTCAATTTAATCCAACAATTTATTTCAAATGAATGATATAAATGTGAGGTTGTCGCAACACCGCAATTTCACTATTTGCGGGTAACATGGCCTGACCACTGCTCTGCCACTTTTAAAACAGTAATTAAACCACAAAATATTTTGCTGCGGCATTTTTAAATGAGTCACCAGTTTGATATGTAAAACCTTGGAATTTTAACGTATATTAGTAAGATACGTTTATTGGTATTATTTTCGAAGCATATATTGATAAAATTGTCTAATTAATAAATTAGATAGAATTATAAGAAAGCTTTAGTATGTTAAATTTAAATTAAAATAAACTTTATATTTTTAATGATATTCAGATTGATATTTTTGAATGTTTCGTTTGACAAACCATAGCTTAACTTCACTTCACTCGATTTTCGTTTGGAATAACTGAAAATAAAACCAAATATTTCAAAACTGATTACAATGAAATAGGCTTTGTCATTTTATTATATAACTTATCAATAATAAATTTAACCAGTTAAATTTATTATTGATAAGTAAACTGGTTAAAAAATATAAAAATTGGTTAAATTTATTATTGATAAGTTACAATTGTTTCGCCTCTTTAGAAAATGCATAGTTAAATTTAGTCTCAAAAATTATGAGAAAATGAGTATAATCATCAAATACAGAATAAATGTAATATAAAATTAAACTATTATAAAATGACTTTTTTTAATTTTAACGATCTCATTTATTTATTTACTTAAACTAAGGTTAATTTTTTGTATGTGAATAAAAGAAACATAAAAAAATTGAATGAACAGCGATACATTTAAGATTAAAAACTTATTTAATATGCATTTTTTTATAATAATTATGAATAATCTTTTATTTTTTCCTTTGATTTTGATTTGGTGTTAAATATTTTAAATATCGTGAAATTTGCGAATATATTTCAGTTTTTATCATACATATTTTATATATACATTTACAGAGATAATTTTTTATATTTTAGAGAATAATATAAGATTTATTTTCGAATATTATTGAATAATATGAATTTAAAATGTTTTTTTTTCAGAATATAAACATTTTAGAATGCACTTATTATTAATTGAAAAACGTTTTTCGAATTTATATATGTTTTTTATTCTAATACATGCGAGGGAAAATATAAAAAAGGTAGAGAATCCTTGATTTAAAAAACACAGATTTTAGAAATGTTTTAAAAACTTGATTTGTATTTTCATTTTATGTCACTTTTGAAATGGCCCCATTTAGGACTATGGGAAATTTTGAGGCACAATACATGGTCTTCATACTTGCGATATGCCCTGCTGATTTTACGGAAAAGAAGCTGTCAAAAAATTTCTTTTGCAGTTTTTGGTCACCGCAATCGTGATCGAAATTACAGTCCATTGTTGGATATTTGCTTTTATGCCATTTTTTTCTTATTTTTCGAGTTGACTTTTAGATTCCACTCTTGACCGCTGATGAACTTGTACTTTTTTTTCAAACTTAAATGTGCTTTTTGAGTTCAAGACGGTAGATGCAATCATAATTTTCTATGATTTTCATGTTTCTGGAAAACGCATCAAAATGTCTCAAAGAATAGGAATTTATGATTGGCATATTTTATGAGAATCTGTTTTCACATTAATTCTTTATATATATATTTTAATCTATAGCAACAAAAATAACTCAAAATTGATTTGGTACTAAGCTAAACCTAATCTCGCTCGAATTTCTTTCATTCTTAGTTCTATCTAAATTAGGCCAATTCCTGAGCATATTTACTAGTTTTGCTTGTAAATATGCTCTATAATTTCAACCCAATTCCTTCATAAAACAGTTAATGACATAACAATAAAATATGATAAATTATTGAATATGGTAGTTAGTTATTCTGACAAGAAAATTTGCATAAAATATATAGTTTGCGTATATCGGCTGGATAATTTCGAAAATAAGTTATTAAAAAATCGTTGAATTGTTTCGAAACTTTTTGCTGTCGGTGAATACTGAAAATAAACTCACAGAAAGTAACCAAAAATTAAAATAAATCGGAAATGGATAACAATTTTTAAACTAGTTCGACATGTTTCTTTCTCGCAATAAATTCAAATACTCGGTATCAAATATAAAATTCCTTAAATATTGATTATTTTTCTTTTTTAGCAATAAGTTTTCAAAGAAAAATATCTTGTTTTATTGATATTTGAGCATCATTTCAAATAATGCAGCGTTTTACTTTAATGAAAATAATACTTCGAATTAAAGGTATTTTCTTTTATTCTCTTATCTTTGAGAAATAATAAAAAGTAAGAATAATATATATTCCATCCCGTGAGGCATAGGCATATTATGTATAAAGAATAAATATTCAGATATACGTCATTCCACATCGAGCCACAAGAACGGAAAAGCAAAAGAGATTGAAAGAGACATAAGTTTTTCCCTCAATGATTTTATATTGAGATTTTTCGAAGGATTTCTTTGAAATGTGTAAATTTAGCTTAGAAAAATCTAGATATCTTTAAAAGAATATTACAAGCTTTAAGGATATTTATCCCTTTATTCGAACCATGAGAAAATGATAAAATTTGCGGTTTCATAGAGAGTATGTTGAATTAGCTATATAAAACAGTGGAATTGGATCAGGAAAGAAGAGAGCCTTTTAGAATGAAGTTAATATGGGATAAATTAAGATAAGAATTTGGATAATTAATATTTAGATTCAATTAAGAGATATCGTTTCATATATATTTTGTGTAAATCCCATTATTCAACTGAATGAATGTTTTATGTTTAAGTTTTTTCATGTCTTCATTTCCGTTACTCTGCGAATCCATTCAGTGACAATTAAAAATCTTCTAAATCTGCATAAACATCCTTTTAAAACACGATAATGAAGTATTACTTAAAAATAAAAAAGTGGCATATTTTTATTGATAAAATTTCAAAAAAGATTTTAAACTACATTAATTTGATTCAGAATATGTAATTATTTCCAATTACTTACATCGATAAAGCTGAAAGAAATACTCTCTCTTTATGTTTTTGGGAATACTATTAATTTACGTTACTATTTCGGTACCTGGGCTAATAAGCATAATTTAAGAATTCCTGTTTTATAAATCTTACAAAGAAATAACATTACTTAGATATTGAACTCAGCATGGAAAAAAAGATATATTTTTTAATTATCTAAATAGATCATTAATTTGTGAAACTCATTTTCTTAATGATATTCATGCTTAGTTGTGGAATATCTTTATTTTTTAAATTCTTAATTTTGTGTATTTATGCTGATGCATTCGTATATTGTTTAGTTGATGAGTTTACATTCGAAAGAAAAGTATTTAAGATGATGTATTCTTGGCATTCTAACCAAGCATTGAAATGAGAAAGGGAAATTAGCTAATTAATTTCAATTTTTAAAAAACAGGAAATTAATTCTAATTTTTGATTCCAAACCATTTAGAATTTATAATGTTATAATCTAAATAGTTGAGCTTACTGACTTGGTTGATTGATTGATTGAAACTGTTTAGAATTAAAAGAGCAATTTAAATTTAATTGCTTAAGATGTCTTTATAAATGGTATATGCGTTTCAAAACAACTACGAAAGCAATTTAAACTAATTAAAACTTTATTGCTCACAAATTTAATCAAAAAATCACAAAGGAATGCAATTTGTAAGCAGAAAACCAGAATAAGCCTAATAATGTTTTCAGCTGACTGTAATTACTCCTTTCTATGAACAGTAAATAAGAATACTTTACCAGTGAATAATTTTAATAAGATTTTTCTTCTTTTATTAGTACTAAATCACTATAAAGGCAAAGGAAAAATCTCATTTAGATTTAATAGAATTAAAAACTTCTCTTTCTATATAGTAAATTTTACTCTCCTTGATTGGTGCTAAACAATTTTAAGTGAAATTTTTTTAAACATGACAGCTTGCATGCAAAAAGATGCTCTATTCATTATCTACATAAAGCTTTCTCTATTATTATTAAAATATCTTGAATAACTTTTTTTTTATTAATGGCTAGTCTTGTGGACACGCCAATTATTTTTCAACCTAAATATTTTTTCCGATCTTGTCAAAGTGAAAATACTTCTTAGATTTCTAATTTTCTGCAAAATCTTAAAGGATAAATTATATTTTATGAAGTAATTAAAATTCCCTTCTGTCGGAGTCGATTTCTAATTCATTGGAAATGAGAATTAATTATAAATCGTATTTGCTAATTTTCTTTAAGAAAATCTTATTACTCAGTTGATACATAATTATTATGTCATAAAGATTTTTTAGAATTTTTCGATAAAATATTTATAGATAACAAATATTTTGGAAAAAGAATTCATGGCAACAGCTTATTAAATGAAATAAAAATTTATCGTCTGCTTAGTTTAAATTTATTCTTTTAATGTAAACAAGCTGTTGATTCATAAGAGAAAATACAGCAAATATTTTGAAATAGGAATCATGGCAACGGCTTATTAATTGAAAAAATTATATATATTATCTGCTGTTTTAAATTTATTCTTCTGGTGTAAACAAGTTGCGAATTAAAATGAAAAAAATACAATTTTAAGCTCGCCAAGGAGAAATGTTCCTACTTCATAAATCAAAACTGTTGCAAAATGCACGATTTTAAAAACTCTATGAAAAAAATAAGCAACATTGTTTATTGAAAATGGAAAAATATCAATCATGTCTACGTGTAAAGAATTCAAAGGAATATTCTAAAAAGGTAGGTTCATTTTCAGATATTTCTACAGTGAAATCATTTTTTTTCCGCAAATGTAATAATTTTTTTTCATAACTTAGAAATAAGTTTCTATAATTGTTTATTTATTTTATTCTTGCATTCAGTAATTTCAAATTCTTTTATTTAAGTTAGTGCTTTATCAACAACAAACCATTTTGAATTTTCAATTTTCTGTATCCAAGCATTTTTAACTAACGCAAAATTATTTGATTGTGATACTTTTTCTTTCATCTGAAAGTTCTCTTAAACTTAGAAAACGCATTATTTAAAAAAATTAGCTTTAAGTAAATTTCAACTTAAAAAAACTTTTGAAACAGAAAGTATGATGTCGTTATTTTTACTATCTTTAAATATATGTTTTTAAATTAAACAAAATATAATATTGCCTTTATATTTGGAATTACTGCATATATTTCAACATCACTTTAATATTTTAGACAAACTATTTGAAATTTTAAAATTAGACAAAAAAATATTAGATTTATTTCAATCCACGATGTATTAAATCTATGAGTTTCGCTTTAAGATGTATTGTGGAAATATCTAGGAGTAAAAAAAATTTAACCTTTATGTAAACTTAAGTATTTTGTTTTATTTTTCAAATATACTTATATATTTAGTGTCTATAAAGTTATAACTTCAGTGTACGTTGAATAATTTCATTGAAATAGGACCTTAACTTTTCTACCTCTAAATGCTAATCAGATTACAAGGTTATCAACGAACCTACTAAATACAAGCATTCAGTATCTCTATGCGGTATTTTTTCAATGCTTATTAAACCATTGGAGATCTTCTCAGATAGGATTACAAAAGAAAAAATGCATGGACCGAGCTATTCTTAAACTCGATTTAAATACTCGTGTCTGATTAAGTCGAGCATAATAGAAAGGGAAAAGCCCTACATTATTTTATCTCTGGAACAGGCATACATTCTTGGGGTTTTTTACCCGATGGGTTCTTGAAACTGGGTCAGCTCACATGTTTTTAAAAAGGCCTCAGTTTAAAAAAGTTAAAAGGTTGAACTGTACATACAACTACTTTTAGTGATAAGAATTTGAACTTTCGAATTGATAAAAACTATACCATTTTTTAGAAAACTGAATCATCATACACATTTTGTGTTTATACGAGTATTAAAATTAATATTAGTGGAAATTTGATCGATTTTATTCGATATTGAAAGGCATAAGTTTTATCTGTAAGTATTAATTTAATTAGATTGCTTAATTATTTCCATTTAAAATTTGTACCATTATTTTAGAAATTTGGAATTCAGGAATGCTGGACATTTTCCCATATTTTTATATATTCCAAACCAATTTCTAATATTCTATTTATTTTTTCAAAATATTCAGTCGGCATATTCTGCATTTTGAATCCTGAAAAGTTCAATACATTGTTTTAAAACATTTCAACATTTACTGTAATGTACAATTTTAGAAAATTAGAAAGGAGGAATGATGTTTTTCAGGAATAAAGGCTTGAAATCTTGACTGTTATAAAATAAATAATTTTTCATTTCATGCTCTAAATTATCATTTAGATCATTTTTATTTCATATCCATATTTATTTATATCCATTGATATAGATTTATTTATATTCATATTTATTTATAAGGATATAAATATGTATATAAATACTATCCATATTTATCCATTTTATTTATATAGATGTAAAGCTGGGTAACAGTTTTTGCTTAAAGGGGATATGTGGTTCAACCCTTCATTTAATAAGTATGCTTTTTTAAAGCATAGCTCTATTTATTTGTGAAAATTTGATTAGAATTTAAAATATTCTCATATTTTGAAGCTAAAAAAATTATAACTGATTGCTGGTTTTCCTAACTTTCATGAGTTGGAAAATTTGATTTTTTCTTTGCGGTTTTTTTTTTTTCAGAATTTCTTTCTTGTTATAAAATTAATGACAAAGGAGTTGTATAAAAGTCAATGAAAGTTGTTAGACAATTATAAAACTAGTTTTAAAAAACAAAAAAAAATTAAATCTGCTATAACAAATTTCAAGTTATTATGTAAGAATTTTTTTGAACTCGTAATTATATTATTACATATGCACCAACTTTCAAAAAATTAGATGCCTTTTTTTTTTCTTTCAAGAATGACGAGAGTTTCAAAACTTATTTGCCATCCAAAAAAAATTTGAAAATGAAAATTTGTCATTCATTTTTTATTCATTGCCTAAACGATTTCGGGCTTAATCAAGACATTATCAAAACAGCAATTTCACGTTTGGAAGCTGAATAACGAGCGTTTCCGTCGCAATGCAATTTTCAAATGATGCACTATTGCCAATAATTCTTTAAAAATATTAATTTATATAGAATTTTTATGGGAACAATATTTTTATAAACACAAACTGTGCTTTTTTAATTTCTGAGATTATAAAACAATTTCAAAATGGATTAATCTTAGAACAGGAGTCAAATCCTTCAATATTTCCCATTTAAGAATGGAAGGATATTTCCCCCACTGGAAAAAAGTGAAAGTATCAAAACTGTTATCAAACGCGATTGAAGGTTTTTTTTGAACATATTACAAAATTAAATTATTTAATTTCCTCCAAAAAAAATTACATTCCTTTATTTTAGCAGCTATGATGACATAATTATTCGCTAACCTTTTAATAACGTATCTGCTGTCAAAGAAGCATACGTAATAATAAACAATACTGGTAAATGCAGGAAAAAATACATTTATGCGATTGAAAAATGGTGATGAAAATTGCCATTTATGCTTTATTCATTGCCTAAGCAATTTCCTGCTTCAGATTCCCAAACCTAAGCAATATCATGTTCTCAGATAATAATAGATTTGAAAAAGATCTGTCGTTTTCTCTTATAACGAACTGTAATACTATTCTGTAATTTGAAACATAAAAATACATGCAATATTGATATTAAAAATAGCTTTTTAACAATTATTAAACTTATTCTTTTCTTAATCATGTTATTTTTCAAGAATTGACAATTTCTGCCAATAAGATGAAGGTTTTGAAATATTGATCTTGATATTTCTCCTTTTAATAATTTTTGTAAACAGTCCCTCATTATCTGAAAATAACTTATGTAAACAAACTTTCAACAACAAAGCAGAAATAATATAGCAGTAAATTATATCAAAAATTAAATGGTTGATTAATTCTTCTCAGAGGCAAAGATGATTTGATGTATGATTTATATAAACTTAATGGAAACAACTATCTCTTCAAAGTGCAAATTATAAATAAATAAAAATATTGTTGAAAACTTTTTCCTTTGCTCTTTTCTTTTTCCGAAAATTCTGTACAATCGGCTTATCTAAGGATTTTTGAAAAGGAAAAACTATTATTTTGAAACGTAATCCCTCTTTACTATTTGCTTACTTCAATGAATGAAACATTTGAGAATTTTAAAAATATGATTGATTTCTTTTCTGTCGCAAAATTCATTGATATAAGTATTTGGAAATTGATATCTGATTGTTCATTTTTTCAATTCAAATTTTTTAAATTAATTGATGCTCATCTGTTAAAAATTCAGCTTTTTTTTTTAATAAAAAAAACAGACTTTCTTAAAGAGCGGGTCTCCATATCTTGTAAGGCTAAGTAATATAATTTTAGAATAAAGATAAACTTGGTGAATTATTTGTGCCATAAGAACTTTAAATTAGAAGATATTGGGTATGACAGTTCTTCAAAAATTATCAAATAACTGCATATAAATTGTTGTTACCTCGAAAACAAATTAGGACTCTAAAAGGTAACGATAGTAAATCAGCGAAACTGGTTTCATCAAAGATTTCTCGGACGCTTCTTAATAAACGTGCTTATGCCTTATTAACCATATGCTATTGGTGAACCATTATTATAAAAGATCCTATTACAATGCAATCTTTGGCGGTTAATTGCTTTTTGTTACTGAATATTTCTGGATAAACTTTGAAGAAAACATGTCCTATTGTTTAGATTTCTTTTTAGAAAAAAATTGACGATCCCCCAAGACGAGCCCCTCGTAATTGAAGATGAGAAGCTTCTGGCATATTGTTGGTTCTAGCCATCAGAAAAAGGTTGGGGTCTAGCTCCTCATATTGTTGACGGAACGTAGTTCCCAAGGGAAAGGTTATGTTGTCACTGGTGAGGACCATTAAGTCTCAACTAGCTTACCCGTCAGTGCTGCTGTTGCTGTGGTCCCGTCATTCAGAATTTTCCATATGCCTTCTGGCAGTTCGGAGTAGCCAGTTTAAGATGTAAAAAATTAATGTTTTATTTATATAAATTAACTAATTTTTTAACTAAATCTAAATAATTATGTTTTCAATATTAGTCAGTTCCTATTAACAAAATCCGTATCAACCCAAGATGTTTAATAAAAACTCAGAACAAATTTGAGCAACAGCTTCATTTCGAAGCTATTCTGTTTAATGCAAGATATCTGTTCATTTTGTTTAAATCCTTTGCTTTCAATGAGTACTTCCATAAAATAAAATGTAATGCCCTATATGATAAAATTCTTAGAGAAACTCTTGTAAACAGATTACAAATACACCTGTTGTATAAACCCGCATTCCTTCGCTTTCAGTCTACGAAAAGCAATATTTTTGCCATAAAGCTTAAGGTTGCGCTTACATAATAAACGAAAGAAGTTTTCGTATCAAAAATTCTCTCATCTTTGAGCATACGCGTAATCAAAGCAGATGACGTTAGTTTATGTATGTCGTAAAGTTACTTTCTCGCATAACAAAGAAAATGATCGCGGTTCTATTGACGCAGTCACAATTTGTAAACATATAGAAAATTTTTGATTTATTTATAGTCTTATGGATTATATGTTGAAATATGAAATATCTAGACCAGTACTGTATATAATTTAGTTTTATAAATTATTTCTTTCTGTAATGTCATATTTAAAGATGTTACCGACAAAATCTTTTATGATAAAGTTCATCCTGTAAAATCATTATTTCTTTACAGAAAATTTAAAATTTAACAACCAAAGATACATGTAATTTGGCCAGAAATTACTATCAGTAACGACACTAATATGAAAGTAAATGTTAATTTGACAAACTGATTAGCTGGTAGTTAATTCTGGAAATATTAAAATATGATTGGGATTGAAACTTTGAATAGTATTGTGACATGCATTAATCGCATGCATTTTAACAGCAATAGCAAATGTCAAACTTATTTCCATCCAACAGATCGATCATCATCCTAACGAATTTGATGAATAACTTCTCTAAACCTAATATTAACTCGCATAAAATAGAAGACTAATAATTCATTATATTTATAGAAATATTTCAAATATTCAAAAGTAAATTATTCACAATTTTATCTGGCTTCTATAAGCATAATTATTTCTTTAAATAATAATATATAGATATATAATTTATTAATAATTAATTATAGATATATTTATTTCATTTATTTAAAGTATTGTTGTCGAATATTCTTCACATAAGCCATATTTATCTCCTTCATTTACTTTCAAGTTATAGTGAATTTATTTTTAACAAAATGGGTTGTTTTTTATATTTTGCAAGTACAGTGTATATGATGTAAAATCTAACTAGAGTCGTTTACGGCTTTTAATCAGTACTATTTCTTATTAAATTCATCCAAATCTAACATCCTGTTTTGATCTGATTGTTCCTGTTTTGGTTGGTTTCCGAGGCTCGTGAACAAATGCTTGAATTGCCCTCATCGACAATGTTTTATTTGTGGCCAAAACTGTGGGCTAGACGAAATCAATGAGTTGGCAAGATGAGCATAGTTAGAAATAACTAAGAGTTTATTGATTTGGTTTCCATATCACAACAAAAAGCTAGTGAAGAGATTTGGTTTAAAAAAAAGTAATAGACCTGGCTGTAGTAATAGACCTGGCTGTCCTTCCTGTAAAATAACAGAGATCTTGAAAGCATGAAAAATTATTGCGTCGTATATTGAGAAGCATCACATAGATAAGGCAGTAACTATGCATTTTGCAAACTCATTTAATGATAATGTGTTTAATTTTCGCCAGATTTTGAAGTGTTTAACGAGTTACGCGATACGCATGAGATTTATGAACGAATTAAGCTCGTTAAATGAGATTCCATTGTATGACTTTCTCTGAGTAAAATTTCTTAATCCATTTTAATAAATTTTGTTTTGTAATTATTTTATGCAGCTTTTCTGTCTTAAATAATTCATCGATAACTATTATTAGTTTCTTTTTTTATATGAATTTCATTTATTGTTAAATTTGCAGTTATCCGATTGCACATCTTTACAATAGTTTTTAACAGTTTTGCTTTTCAATTCAAATTTTATAATTATACTATCAAGATAAACTACAGTCACGAACAAAAATTATTTAAATAAACTCAAAATATATAAAAATAATAACCTAATAACAATGTGACTGTCACTTTCATCAACCATATCATCTTAGCACCCGGTCACGGTTTGAAGGCTTAAGCCAAATAATTTTTGTGTCACTGTCCAAAAAGCACTTGAGCAGAAAGCATGACTGAGCATTTACTTAAAAAATTTGTTTAAAACTTATTGTTTTTATTACTATTTTTTACTACAGTATTTTCTTTGTTTATGCTTTTTTTTTCCTTGACTATTACCACCCAACCGTATCGTAGATTATTGTGGGTTTTTTTTCAGACATTAAGACTTTTAGACTTTTTTTTTAACAATCTCTATGTATTTGTTTGTTATTCAAAAAGTTATTCTGATATTTATTGCTACAATTTTCAAGATTGCTCTCTAACTTAGTAGACGTACATCTTTTTCCTTTGTTTTGGTATATGTGATTTATTTGAATACATTAAAATACTTTTTCATTTCTTAACAAGGAATTTGAGGAAAAAAAATTAAAACTGCAAAAATTTGACAATCAATTTTTTATTTTATTTTCTTGTTAAGAGAGAAGGGTAAAACGCCTACTTAAAATATCAGTATTATAATTGTAAAAAAAAATTATTTAGAGAATTTGATGAATCACAAAAATTTCTGATGTTTTAGAGATCCACAAATTGATGAAAAAAAGATCTCTCCTCCACTTTTTTTTATTACAGTTGCATTACTTTGTTTCCTTTCGTGTAATAAATGGCGATTTTTAATTAGGTATGCATCCCATGTGCGTTGCGACTGTAAATAATGAGATGAGATGTTATGCAAGAGTTAATGTCTTGTCTTTTGGGTTTGTTTGTGTGAAATGGGATCATTAAAGAATTTTTCCCGAAAACATACGTCTTGCTTCCATTGCATGGATCATAATAATCTTCATTGCACCACGTTTTTTTAAAATATCGTCTGTGTATCTGTAATGTTCGTTTCAATATCCCGACTCTAGCACTTTTCGACGATTTTTGCTACCACCTTTTGAAGATAAGAGGTGAGAATTAGAACGATGAGACAATTTACGAAATTCTGAGTCACTCTTTGTCCCCGATTACCTCTTCTTTCGAATATTTTTTATATTTACTTTTCTCCCACCCCCCTCTCCCTCAAAGTATATGTTCTATCGTGTCATTTTTGACCGTATTATTTTATTTTAACCCAGATTGGCGAATTGATTGTTTATACGGTAATTCAAGAAACAAAAAAGCTTTTGGACTTTTTTACATTGTTAATTTCATTGAAAATTCAATTACAAACAAACAAGTATCTTAATATTAAAAAAAAAATTCAAAAAAAAAAAAGTGAATTGACAAATTTTAAGAACATTAATCCTTATTTATTTACCATAATTTTACGTGTAGATATTTTATAATGCATTATAATTGCTCTAAAGTATTTTATTGTAAATTGCTCTGTTGTCTCTACAATATTACGAGTTATTCACAGTTTTTACTCTTCCTAAGTTCGTGTATATTCCGAGTTCAGTTTATTCTTAAATATAAACATTCCCTCCTTCCATCTTTCTTCGTATCCTTATTTTGATTAAATAAACTCATTCTGAAGCATCAGCAAAATCGCTGTGGGTTTTCGAATCCCATACAGTATGTGAAAGGTTGGTTAAAGTACTAGATGAATGAAATGTTTGGTATTTTCTTACACCAGAAAGTATATTTACATCAAATATTGAATGAAATTCATCTGTGGGAAATCACCCTGTCTGCTAGCAAAATGTTATCATAATAACTCAACAGCGCAAAGAGCCAACCAAATACAATTTGCAGCATGATAGCATCATTTCCGGATATAATTCGTGAATAATATGACTGGCTGTCTGCTTATGCATTCCTGATGGTAATTATTTTAAAGCGTAACAAACCAAATGAATGAATATTATTATAATATTTGTAACCAAAATTTGAAACCTTCATATAATTTTGGAGTAATTCTGAACTAAACGCACAATAAGCTAAGAATATAAAATAAGTGGTAACGCAGTAATATCTCTGTATCAAATTTAGATGAAACTTTTAGTTCTCTGGGAAATGTTTTGCGGATTTCTTTGCTATATGGCGAACTAAACATAAAACATATCATGTCTTGTAAATAAGCAAGAATATCAACAGGAATTCCGTATGAAAATGTTATTAAGACCCAGATTGTTGTTCTTTAAAAAATATGGATGCTGTTTTCATGTGGGAAGGAAACAAAAATTTTACAAGCTTTTCTTCACTATATTGCGAACATAAATACAAAACTTTTCATATTTTGTAAATATATCGCGAAACATTCCACATAAAAATCAGTAAGGACATTGATATCTTAGGTGGTAGTTCTACATAAAATTTGTAACTGTAAGAATTGGTTCCAAATTCTTACAAGATTTTTCCCATTATATTGCGAATCTAGAAACACAATAATACCCTTTTAACATACGAGAAAGTCCATTAGAGAACGCACTCTATATAAAAATTGTTAAATGGTCCTAACACCACAGTGATAATTACACATCGAAATTGAATCCAGTTTTTGAATTTGTTGGAAGAGATTCAAATAACATTTTAGATTTTCTCTACTACTTATATATTGCGAACATAAACACACAAAGCACCATATTTTGTATACGCCATAAAACCTGTACCAGAACGCTCCCTATGATTTTAATAAAGAAAATGTATATTGTAATAAAACTGATTGTTTTTTTGTTGTTGTATGGCTTATCTGCATAATTGGCTAATCAGTGTTATTCAAGTATATCTAGTTTAACTCAAATTTTTTTTTCTTCCTAATCATTAATCTTTTTTTTTTTACATTTTACAAAATTTTTTTAAAAAATGATAAATAAGGATGGAAAGGATAATTGAAAAATAAAATCAAGTGTGATTTATAAGTTTAATAATTTTTTCAGCTAATGTTTAATTATAAATACTCTATAAGTCCATTAAAACTATTTAGACATCTATGTTTGGTCAAGTAGACTCATAATGAAACTACTCATCAAACGTATTGCTCCCACTTGTATTGTCAATCGGAATGAAAAGAATAACAATAAATCTCGCACAATGCTAACTTCAATTACAGATGGCAATCAGACCGTATCATCCGATTCAAATGGTGAGAGCGATTCGAAAGTGTATTAATAGCTGATAAATATCAGTATACTTTTTAATGGTATGATAGTTGATCGTCTCTTACCTCTTTTGTGTATCTATAACCTGAAAGTGACTGAACCAAACAATGGGTTTACCTCTCTAATTCGGCGAGAGTATTTTTGTAAATCCAATTCAATGTATTGTTAGGAGGCTTAAACCGGATGCATGCTAATATGGTATTCTTATAATAAGAATTCCAAATGACTGATGAATTAAATAAATGGATTGCCATAGTGTTTTTAATAATAAAATCTATATACCGCAGTTAAAGAGCAGCTGTGGAGGAATTCCATACTAGGCTGACTAGATATCTGCCTAGACCCTCTAGGATAAGAGGGAATCGTATGCAAGTAATTGAAAATAATTCCTAATTGTTATATAACTAATTTTTTTTAAACAAATTCTATGAATGATAAAATATAATATAATCATGTGGACGTTTGACCAAATCTAAATTGTTTTTAAACTATTCTTCAAGATTTTCCACAATCATTCAAATTTATTTAAAATGTGCATATATATATATATATATATATATATATATATATAATCTTCATAATTATGTTGGTCTCCAATATTAAATTTGTTTTCAGCTGCTTTCCAATTAAAGGGTATTTAAAAATGTTGTCTTTATTGGTTCTTTTCAATATATATTCATGAGTGCTGACGTATCATGAATATCAATTTAGTAAAATACTGGAGAGAAAAAAAAAGTGTTGCTGTTTCTTGAAAGCATCATACGTTTGATGACTCTTCTAGACAATGTAGGAAAAAAAAATGCAACTACTTAAGAGATGTTTTTTTTTATTTTGTTGTTTTTATAACTTAAGTTCATTTTTCCCGATGCTGAAGCAAAGAGGAGAGAGACTTTAATACTAACAATGGAATTGATAAATTAATAATATTATTTTAATATCATCTTTCTCAACATGCTAATTTATAATCTTATCGATACACAAACCAATACTATTTAAATTTCCCAGTATAAAAAAGTGTTGCTGTTTATTAAAGCTATTAAAGTTTAAAAAATCAGAACTTATTTGTTTTTTAAAAAAATCATTGGTCTTTTATACATTCAAATGAATATAAATACCTCTGATATTTATACAGATTCAACGATAAGTAATAGTTGTAAGGTATGAAATAAATCAAATGCATATTTAAATATGAGTCGTTATACTATTATAAAATACATTAACTTTAATTTTTCTGTTAAATCAGTTATAATTTTATTATTTTTATAATAATATCGTATTGTTATTATTATTATCGTATTAAATTATATTATATCAAAAGATTTATTCTTTGCTATAAAGTAGAAATATTTCTTCATTGTATTTTCTAATGTTACACCAATCAGATTTGTTTTGAAACTAGAAAATTCATTTTAACCGAATTCCTTATCTTTGATATGAATTTCCAATATTCCTATACTAATAATATTCTACGAAAATATTCAAAAACTTAACATTAAAAGATCTAAAGCTGTAGTTATCAATCTTTTTTAATATTTAACACCAAGGTTATCAATTTTTGTAGTACTTATCCTTTGAAAGGATTCTGGCAATTTTACAACACTCCTCCATTCTACTGAAAGTTTTAAGTAACTAATATTAAATATGCTTTTAAATGGAGCTTGTTATTTTGAACCACTATTATATGACGAGGATAACACATCAGTCAACAAAGGTCTTCACAAAACGTTGATCCCCATCAATGGCACGATATTTGATACTCAACGTTAGATGCAATGTTCAAACGAAATTCCAAATTTTACAGAGGTAATGTTTGCCATGTGTATTTTATCTTTTAAAGAGCAGAACAACAAACATATTGTGTGTAAATCATAATTAATATACAAAATTGATAATTATTATGAATTGGAAAAATTCTCAGTGGAATAATTCTCACCTTGTAAAATAAATTCCGAAAATTATTGTCTGTAGTTTATCATTAATAGGAAAATTTATCTTCAGCTTGCATGGTGAATAGATATAAAAAAATTAATCAAAACAATAAATAAAAAGGGATCAGATAGAAAAAGTGTTTAAATTAAAAATAATACAATATGTGCGTTTTCCAATTTTCGATAGGCATGACATTTTTATTTTAGCATAATGTAGTTTTTCTATACCAATTTCAGTTATAAGTTGCTATTATTACATTTTAAATTTCTATCATTCTGCCGATTCCAATGAAAAATCTTGTTTCATGAATTGGGAAGCACTGGTTTGAAGCATTCTTCCGAAATTGTGTTACTGCCTTCCATTAATTTTCCAGACGATTATATTTTTAGGAATCCGGATTACCCATCATGTCAGTTCAATCTTTCAGAAATGTATCTCATATCCGAAGGCTTAAAACAATTTATTGCTCTACTTTCGGCCAATTACCAAACGACATCAGGTAGTTTTTAATGAGATGGAAGTGATACGTCGGTTTCCTGAGGGCCGGGAGAACATTGGCCGTCCATGTCAGAAATACACCTGCTTCATCCCCCTGCCCCCCTCCAGTCCGTTATCATTTATCGTCTGTAGAAGAAAATTCAGCTATTAAATGTCTATTTTGTGTGTCTTCTTGGAATTGTTATTGAAAAATTAGCCAATCATATTTCAATATGGATCGAGGCTTACTCGTATTCCATAATTTTGCTTTGATATTTTAAGTTCTAGCTTTTGAATATGACCAAAAACATACAGAAACTACGCGACAGTTGAGACTGACAGAGAAGGCGTTAAGTTCAACTCATGTAACTATATGCTTGGTTTTGCACTTAAATATATAGGCTATTGGCAACTAAGTTACAAAGGGTTTCTTTTAAATTCCTCTCGCCAAGCTAGAAGGCAAAAATAGATTCCTTTAGTTTTAGTCACTATCTGGCAACCTAAATTATTGATATTAGAAACAAATTAAAGCTGGAAAAAATAAAAATTCAATCACTTTTCAGTTTCTAACTTTTAAGTTAGAGAAACTTTAAATGCAAAGGTTGTTCATCTTAATAAAGCAATAATTTGGCTAATTGGATTTATTTATCTATCTTCAATATTAAGAAAGTTATAATAAAGTGAGAATATCTTCCCCCATTGAACTAAATAAGCCATTCATGTACGAGCTCATCCAAGATTTTTACATTTCTGGAAAAATATTCCAAGTCCGTTAAAATCTCTCTGGATGGTTCTGGATTTTTGGAGCCATGATCAGTGAAGAACTGAATGCATTTTTATCCAGTCTTGTCATGAATGTAATCTTCCTATAAGAATCTACCTAAAAAATTGTGACTAAAACATGTTGCTTTTATACATATTGAAACAAAATATCTTATATTAATATAAAAGTCTTCCAGAAGGGAATTATTTTGTTGTCTATGAGGTCATAAGATTCATTTGACTTTCTAAGTAATTCAATAAAAGTGTGTTTCGAAAAAAGCATATCTATATCATGCTAATAACTTTTTCTTGCCTTTGAAAGACCTCTTTAAAGTGTTTCCTCTAAAATCGTAAGCCCTTTCTAAGACAAGAGAGGTGATGACTCTTCTCTGCTTTGAAATTATTTCCTTTTCTAATGTATCTATCTTTGGGGTGCTTATCTTTTAGATTAATCATGCCCAAGTTTCTTTCTATATATACATGTAAACATAATTTAACTATGGCAAAAGTTAGAAATTACAAAGAAAATATTTAGCATTGAATATAGGTTTAATGTTTTAACAAAAAAAGAATTGCTTCCTCTCAGGTAAAATTAACTTTGAAATCCATTGGGGTTTCCCCATGCAGGTTCGAATCCTACCTGCTAATAAAATAAAAATATTTTTAGCAGTTGCGTGATCGAATAGAAGAAACTATTAAAAAACATTTCTGATTATTTCACCATGGGAATCATAATTTAATATAAAGAGATTAATAATGTGTCTGTCTTCATCATGATACAAGAGCGGAAGAGGCCAGTATTTTCCCTTTCAGTGGTTTTATTATGATATTTTGATAGGGATTACTTTGAAACGTGTCGACATAGGAAAGGGAAATTTGAGTAACTTTAAAAGAATATTGCAAGTGTTAAAGATTTTTATCCGTTCACTCGGAGCGTGAGAAAATGCAGAGACTATCAGTTTTATAGGGTAAAAAATATAGGTATTAAAGGTGGATTTGTAGAACATTATAGAAAGGTAAATTAGCATAAAAATTAGGAAATTAATTAGGATTTAAATTAGATTAAGAGATATTATTTCATACATTTCCTTATCGCTTGTTTTGAAAATAAATTAATCACCATTATTCAAGAAAATTCATTATCAGCCACATCGCAATTTATTACAACAGTTTTGGTAAGACTGAATACAACGACCATTATAGGAAAAGATAAAAAAAAATCTGTATAGATTTGTAAATACTCTCTTTTTCGGCCCATTATTCTTTCTTCCCTCTCTCTTTCTCTTTCAACTCTGCTTTGTTTTGTAAACAACAGAGGTTTTTTTCCCCTCATTTTACTACTCGTCCATTGTCTTTGTTTATTTTTTGGGAAAGATTTTTTTTAAATACTGATGTTTAATGTTTCGTGTTTTCACGGTTCACTTTTACCAACGTGTTCCTGTTAAACCAAATATCCTGGAAATGTGACCAAAAAAACCCAGTCCCAGTAACTAAAGGATTCGTTACTATTTTACTTTTTAAAACTTCTTATGTTGTTGTTAAGTTAAACTTTTTGTGTTAAATACCCCTCTCGTTCTCATCATGTGTGATTTATTGTCCATTTCAAGTTCGTAACATGTCCATACGTCTTCTTCAGGATTGTAATAGCAAGGGCAAGGAGTGGCATTATATTATGATCTAACCGAATGTCAACTCTTGCCATTTAAATACAATGCTATCAATTTCTAAACATTATTACTTAACCAAGATTGATTTCTTACATTATATAAATGTTTTTATCATTTTCTGGAGCTACTTCTGGCTCATTTTTGAAGAATGAACTTTTTTTTTCTTATATTTATTTTTTGCTTTTATTTCTTAATTTTACATTTTCTAAATGGAGACTGTTTGCTATTTATTTCAACTATTGTTGTATTATTGACAAAATTTCCTAAAGGGTATACTTTGCATTTATCCGATCTATCGCTTAGAATAAATATAACTCAAACTGGTATTGATGAGGTAAATGGAATGGAAGATCATGGAGCCAGTTGTTGTTACCTATGGCACTTGACAAGCCCACTTACAAAGTGAGCGATTTAAAGGCCTTATCACACGGAGAAATATCGAAGGCACTTTCCATCAGCATAAAATGACGTCATCGGTACCTCACTTCAAAGTTTCACATGATTGGTTGAATTTCACTTGCGGACAATATTTTCATCACTATCGTCAGCATTTTCAAGCTGGTTAAAAAAATTTCGATAATGAAAAACTTGCTTGACCGGTTCTGAGGGTAGAAATGAAAAATAGCTGACGGAAAGTACAGACGATATTTTGCCGTGTGATAAGGCCTTAAGCCGAGTTTGTGTAGTAGCTTCTGAAGG